>OMNN01029462.1:0-18491 GCA_900302755.1 Chromis chromis
ACCGATCAGGCATAACATGACCACCTGCCTAATATTGTGTTGGTCCCCCTTATGTGGTCAAAAATGCTCTGAACCATTGGGCATGGACAAGAGGACCTCTCAGGGTGTCCTATGGGGTCTGGCACCAGGACGTTGGCAGTATCCTTTGGGTACTCTGGCTTGTGCAGTGGGGCCTCTGTCAGTCAAACTTGTTCCACTGCATCCTGTTGATGCTTGATCAGAATGGGGTCTAGGAAGTTTGGAGGTCAAATGAACATCTTGGGCCATTGTCATGTTCCTCAAGATGTTCCTGATTGTTTGATGTTTTTGCCATGTGGTGGGGTGCATTTTCCTGCAGGGGTAGGCCAGTGACATTTGGGATTGCCATTTTCATGAGGGAGTGTGCTTGTTCTGGGACAATGTTTATTTGGGTGTCTAAGTCTCATCAACACGGATGTTAAAATCCAAGGTTTTCCAGCAGAACACCACATAGTACCAATATGATCAATGTTATTCACTTCACCTGTCAGTGGTAATAATGTCGTGGCTGATTGGTGTATAGAGCATTTTACTTTTCTAGCAAAAAGATGTTTGCTATTCAGGCCTGACTGTAACACATGAGGAATATGATTGTTGGAAGACCTACAGTCACTCCCCATTTAGGATTTCTCATCTTAAGGTTTCTCTTTGTCACAAACTATTTCTCTGATGAAAGTCTGGCACCAAAAAAAATGTATTTTTGCAAGTTAGACTGCGTAGGAGTCTGTCTGAAACTTTTAATCTGCTCATTCCTCTCCTAAACACCTGTCTCATAAGATAGATGTCTTAATGGTTCCTTTGTTTGAGTCCCTAATAATAATAAAAAATAATAACAACAATAACTTTATCTATATAGCACCTACAGCAAAGCCTCAAGGTGCTACAAAAGGCATACATTAAAATAAAACCAAGCAGACAAAACCCCCAACATATAAATGAACAAAAATAAAATAAATACAGTGCCGAGGATAAAAAGAGAGACCAAGAGGCAGACCAACACAGTAAAAATATAGAAAACAGTGAGTAAAATATACAACAAAATAAAATAACCACAATAAAGCCAGTTAAGAGAAGGCCTTATGATAAAAGAACATTTTTAGTAATGTTGTAAAAGAAGACACTGACCGTCTGAGATCCTCTGGGAGTTTCAGGAGTTTCGGCTTCAGGGCACAAACAGCAAAGACCAGGAGGAGTCATAAGGTTCCTGTAAGAGGATCTCAAACAGCGATCTGGCTCAGAAGGAGTTAAGACATCACAAATGTAAGATTAAATGCTAAAACTAATTGACGACCAGTGAAGACCAGCAGCAATCAAGTCAAAAGTCGAGCAGCAGTACTTTGGATTAACTGAAGACTATGAATGTTTCTCTTATTCGGTTCAGGCTAGCTTCAGTCGTTGCCGACTATGCGGAAGAAGATCAGTTCATATCATCTGTTGTGGATAGATGTTTTCGTCTTCACCTGAGTTTCTCCAGGTTGGCTTGTTTGTCATCTTCTCAATCAGAACAGGCAGTGGTCCAGGTTGAGGGTTCGATGTTGAAGTCTTTTAAGTCCCTCTTCAGTACGTCCTTGTATCTGAGACATGGCCTGCCTATGGGTCTGGTGCCTTCTCTCAGAACACTATGATTTAGGCATTCTGTGTACATGGCCAGCCCAATGTAGCCGAGTGTATTTCAGTAGAGATGAAAGTGGTTTAGAGTCAGTTATCTTGAACAGATGTTCGTTTGTCATTTTATCTTTCCAAGTTACTCCAATGATAGCGCTAAGGCTCCTTGTGTGGAAGACACTGAGTCTATCTTCTTGGCAAAGTAGTCCAGGAAGGTGATCCATATAGTAAGACACTCAGAACACAGACCTCGTAGAATCTCACTTTAGTTTTGATTGTTAGATGTCTGTTTCACCAAACACGCTTCTCCAGTTTGCCAAACGCAGCCGAAGCTTTGCCAAGTTTTCTTACTGATACCAGAGTATCAAAGTGCAAAGTGTGTTACAGTTATAGAGTCTGAATGCATGAATGACCTTTTCTTAATCTGAAAAAGAAAGAGAGGATCTGACCTTAGAGATCAATCTAAGCTGAATGAAACAAGACTGTATGACCTTTGTCACCTGAGCAGCGAAGGAAAGACATGAATCGAAAACCCCTCTGAGATTTCAGGACTCTTGTTTAACTTTGGTGGCTAACGGACCCAAACCTGACATGAAATGGTCGACTTTGTTTCTACAAGGAGTGATGATGATGATTTATGTTTTAGAGTCATTGAGGAAATTTTTGGTCGTCCCACATTTAATGTCAACTGCGACTTTAAAGACCTATTAGCATATTAACAATGTACATCTGAGTGCACATTACTGAGACACTATTGTGTATTTCACTTCCCTATGATAGTCCAAAGAAAGTACTGCACTAGCTAGAAGGACTCACAGAATACAGAATATGATAAGACGCCTAAAGTTTGCATCATTGCTAAATGCCACACACTTAGCTTTTTGTCCTTTAAACTGCCTACATCTCACACAGACAGCAGAATATTAACAAGGAAAGGATCAGCACAGACAAATCTTTGAGCTTGTAGGGACCCAGCATGTTTGTGGTTTAACACAGTCCATCCAATTACTACACCATCAGCATGACAAAGGAGTTATTCTCTCCCTCGGCGTCAGAGTCGCATGACAGGAATGGGGATCACGAACAAAGTGGAGCAGTTTCACAGCACCAGCAGTGTAGAGTGAAGTCATCTCCGTCATTTCACGTGTTGATAGTCAGGTAATCTTAGGCCTTAAAACCTAATAATGTCAACAAACCTGCAGCTAATCTGCTCCAGTATTGAAAAGCTGCAGTTCTACTAAAGCAGTTGTGCTTGATTTGGAGTAAACTCCACTAACCTGATGTTATCCCTTTTGCTTTTTTTTTTTACTGCTTCTCATTTAGAGCCACCACAGCTCTATTTACGCCCATCAAGATCAATAGTCTGCAATGTCTGCAGCCTGGGCTAAATGCAGCACCCGGGGTTTAACCGCCAGAGTAAACATCTAAACAGCTACCTTTTAGGTTTACAGGTGACTTTCAGTCTTTGAATTTCAGTACTTTTCTTTTGTAGTTGCTTTTTTAAAATTATATTATAGTATGTGCTTTAAAACACACTGCAGTGCACTACAGGAATGCAGTTACTGAACTCAGTCCACTCTTCTGCCTGAACTTCATTCTGTTTAATCATTTATCTATTTAAAGACATTAAAGTTCAATTGCTTTATTCACTCCAGTATTGCTTACTCACTGTGGGCAACGGTTACATTCCTTTAGAATAGCTGAGCAATACAATACAAATTCTTAGTGTGATTTGTTGGAACAAGCCCGTGTGCGTATTATGTATATATATATAATGTCCGTGTGTGTGTGTGTGTGTGTGTGTGTGTGTGTGCTGAGTAGAAATCATTACAGCTTCCTATTTAGACTGCTGCAAAACCAGCACAGGCAAAGAGGCAACAGAGTCTGTGCTTATTGATCTGGATGTGATTTAATGCTTGGCATACAACTATAATCTTTCACAGGACACGGCGAGAACAACTGCACTATAATTAAGTTCTCTTTCATGAACAAAAATACTGTCTGGATGGCGTGACCTTTCAGAAAACACCGCCGTTAGTTTGTCATTTGCAGATATGCGTTCCCTGCCACTTGAAAAATGATGCAATTAGTTCAGTCCACTTAAGCATAAAGTCGGATTGATTAAAAGAAATTCCTGCAAAACCTGCATTATACTAGAATCAACAACTGATAAGCACAAAGGCGTAGCGCAATGTGAAGCTTGAAGCACACCACGCTTAAGTTCTCCATACTACAAATCATAATTTTTAGGTGTGTTTTTATCCAATGCACCTACAAATTGTAGAAAAAATGTCCTCCTGGGATCACAACAGGGGTTATTAAAGGTTATTGATGTTTTATTTTGAGCCCTTCACATAACAACATCACTACAAAATGTCAAAATAATACAACAGTGTGAAACTTAAACTGGAGACCATATTTAAACCTCTGGATCCTAATGGAACTTCTAACATGCACCAAAAATATTTGTAATCGGCCCTTTCAGGCTTTGTGTTTCCTTTGCAGATCACAATATCAAGTACAAGTGCACCAAAACAACAACAAATACTAGTTACTGGATGTAACTCCAGTTCTATGAGCGTGTAGGAAATAAAACAATGGAGGATTTACTGTGTTAGGCAAATATATATGGCAAATTTTCAATAATTGATGGCGATGTTTAAGCGGAGAAGACTGCTACAAGACAAGGACATAGAGATGGCAGGAAAATGGCGCTCACTTCTCACAGCTAGAAGGTCCTGGGTTCGAATCTGGGCCTGGGGTCTTTCTGTGTGGAGTTTGCATGTTCTCCCTGTGCAGCGTGGGTTTTCCGGCTTCCTCCCACAGTCGAAAGACATGCTGAGGTTAATAGGTGATTCTAAATTGTCTGTAGGTGTGAATGTGAGTGTGCTTGGTTGTCTGTCTCTATGTGTGGCCTTGAGATAGACTGGTGACCTGTTTAGGATGAACCCTGCCTTCAGTCTAACTCAGCTTAGATAGACTCCAGCCCCCTGCAACCCTACAGAGGATAAAGCAGTGTATAGAAAATGGATGGATGAATGGATGGATGTTGTCCCATACAGCAGGTTTTTTTCCTCAGTAGTACCTAATCCAGTGTTTTCTCTACAGAAAATCACAGTGAAGGACATTTTACTGGGGCAGTTTATGCCCTGAATGAGCCAAAAGTTCCTGCAGTGAAAAATTATTAAAAGCTAAGACCTGTTTTTCTTCAATATATGAAAAAGGGCACCATTGCTCAAGTTAATGTTATCTATTTGGTGTAACTGTGAATTATATTTCAAAGGATGGCTTTAGATTAGGCCACAATAAAAACAATCTATCCTCCCTTCAGCCTGAAGAAAAACAACATTTTTTCTCTCCTTTGTGTAACCACCATCCCCCTTCTTGAAAATCTTAATACAGTTTGTCTCAGCAGGAGAAAGCATCCACATGAAGAGATACGAAGGGAGAAACTTTCACTGCTGCGACACATTTATCAATAAAAATGTTACGACAATAAAGATGAAACTTTTGCGATTTCCACTACACCTTCCTATCTGGGTTTTAATGAGCCGGTTTGATGGTACATTTCATACCGGTGTGATTTTGCAGCCTCCACAGCTGTACACTGATCCTTCAGCTTTACAGACAGTTCCCTGGGAGTTCCAGGGGAAAATATCTGACAGCATTTCAATGAGGGTAAGTATTTAGGTGAGCTTTCAGGTTATCATCGCGCTGCCTCTTCAGCGCACCTTGGGCATGCCTCCCACTTCCCTCCGAAGCAAATGAGATCTACTCAGGGAGTCCCTCGCTCTCTGTCAGAGACACAACCTCTTCAGCGAGATATAATTGAGTGTAAATGTCAGCAGCCCTTTCCAGAACTTCCTATGGAGTTTAAGCAAAAATGACATTTATGAAGTGTCGACCATATGGAGGCTGCAATTAATAGCGTGGTGTTGTTCTGGCGTTGCTTCAGGAGGCTGACATGGGCAGGGATTTTCCTGTTTTCCAATTTTTTGGCACTGTCCAAAAGAGATTGAAGCCAGTGCCAAAGGAAAATTACCAGGGAAAAAATGATAATAGCAGAATGTTGTTAATTGGGGTTTCATTTGCTCGAGCATAATAGACAAAAACACCAGGAAAATGCATAGATTCCTGTCAAATAAGGCAACACAGACTCATTGCCTTTACTGTATACAGACTGATCCTATTACTGTCATGCATAGTCACCCCCCAGAGGCCCATTCTGAGCTGGGCAATGTGAAAATAAACCATGAGACGCACTGTTTTCATTCACCGTAGATTGGTTTTAAAGTAGAATAATGCGTCGACTGTGTGATGCAAATTCAACCGCAGATGTCACAGAGCAAACACTCAATCGCTCGTCAATACCAATCTATCGGTTTGCGAATGTAACCTTGTTTTATATATATAGCAACTGCTTGTTATAACCCACAGAACTATGCACACAAGTTGTAAGCCTGAGGGAGAGAAGTGGCCTAAATACAGGCATATCCGGTGTTAAAAGTAGCACTGTTGGCTTAGGGCACGCAGTTACATTCAGACACATCAGCTAAACACAGTGATTAAGTCATCAAAAAGCCCACTGACTTAGTAATTATTCTTTAAAATTCAATCTGAACAAGTGTCAAACTGATCTGACAATAAATATCACTTTTGTACTTCTTTCATAACCAAGAAAAGGTTGATATAAGCTTTGTTTGCATACTTTCTACAGCATTTATCAGGTGTAGAGTTAAGCTAGGTGTGTTTTTTTTTACTTCTTGTGTTTACCACTGGAACTTCACTCGCCTATTTAGTCAAAGTCTCTTTTTAAGCATCATTACTCACAGCTGGAGCGCGTGAAATTGGATGTGGAACTTGTGCAGCTTCATGCACGACTCTGCGTGTCACATTTAAGACGACATTAGGGCCAAAGCCTGTTGGGAGGATTGAAAAGCACACGGCAGCGGTGGTTTGTTGCACACAAGGCCTCATTTTTCTTAGGCAGATAACACGAATGAGGGATGGCATCGGATAATTAAAGATGAAAACTGCAGCATTGTGCATTGTGTGTCTATTGTTGTTATTTATTAAAGGATCAAGTGGTAGCAAATTCAATCTAAGGACGTGTTGCTTTTCAGGATCCTTAGCTGATCAAACTGCATCATGTTTTGCTTTAGCATCACAATTTGCATTTAGCCAGTATCATGCACAAAGAGTAAACCTGAGGTGATATTGTGCGGTGGATTAACTGAGAATAATAACACACGTGGCAAAATCAGAACCCTGAACAGGCCGTAACACCGCTGCCTTCCCGCCAGCGGCTCCCGAGAGAGTTTTTACGTGTAACTAAACAATAAAAGTAATGCTCCTAAAAGTCTTCAGATGAAATGATGATATTGTACTTTGTGTTATGGCACCCAAGGTCAGGACTGCAATAAGTGGGCTGAGGCTCCCCGGAAAGGTCAGGAGAGAAAAAGAGCCCACTCAGTGCAATAAAACTCCATGATAAAACCTTTCAGGCTTCCTTCGTCCAGCGCTTCTTGTAAAATGTCCGTACGAGTGTATTTATGGCTAAACTTAGGATTTCAGCCACAGTGAGTGCTCTGAGCCTCCCAGAATGGCACATCTTATAACACAGGCTGTAATTTCATTGCTCTTCACTTGGAGATTAGATTTTGGCCATTCAAATCTTGTTTAATGGCACATTTTATTTTTGCCAGTTATAGCTCTGATTATACAAAGATTTATGTTCCAGACACAAATAACTGTGTTTAAGAGTAGAAATAAACATAATTATAATCAAATTAGAAATATTGTGCATAACGTGATATATCTATTGCATATTTTTCTTTTTTTTAAATTAAATGTCAGCTCACAACTGGTGTTAAAAGAAGGGCCACATATCTAAAGATGTACATCATCATCTATTTCCTCTATCCTCTGGTTATTTTCACTTCTTCTCCATAGACTACTGTGTTAGCAAGCGCCGGCTTCCACTCTGACTACAAGCTAAACAATTTTGTGTAGAAAGGTGGACAGTACAATCTGGTGACAACCTGCAGAACAATATAGAGCTTAATTTATTTTCATCCTTTGGACAATTGAGGTTTTTACTTTAATCTCCTTTTACTTCCAGCTGCTCTGGTTTCTGTTGATTCATTTGGTTTTAACACTTAAATGCTCAAATTATTGTTTTTAGTGTTTTACTAACTTTGCTTTTTAATATCTTATTGATCTAACTTTCTTATTTGTGTGCCTACGTTGTTTATTTTCCTACTCGGCTACATTGTAAAATGATATAAATCAATATATGAAAAAGAAAAAGGGTTCAATGAAATAATTAATTTACCACACAACATTTTGTTTTTGTTTCTTCATTTCATTTACAGTTTCAATATTAGTGGCTAGAGGCGGAATCGTACTTCACCAGAGAGGTTACGTTTACTTGCTTGATTAACCATCTGAACCCCAAACGCCCCAGGCAGCTTTGAAGGGCATGTTTTGTTTTGTTTTAAATATACCAAAATTACACTATTTACCAGAACCAGAAAGTGTAATAACAGAAAGAATTGTTAGATTTCCTACGAATCACAAGTGACACGTGGTTCCATGAGGAAAATTAACCAAATCTAAACTTAAAATTCTGATATTTCATTAAAATCACTTTATTCTACATATTCTCCAAAAATAAATGGTTTGCACCAGATCCTATACAAAACTAAAACTTCTGTCCTCATCCCTGCTGCCGAGAAGTCCTCAGTGTGACTCAGCTGCGACTAACGGTCACATAAGAAAAATTCAGAGACTTCTTTAATATACAGTCTGTGGCTGAACTGCAGGTTGTGTTTACACAGAGCAGAGAGGAGACGAGTATGGAAGCAAAAAAAGACATATTTGATCAATAAAATAAATGCAGCATGGCTCACAAAATGTACACAGAGGAGCAAATTCTCAGCGAGTACATGGAAAATACATTCAGCATGACAAAAGATCGATCTAGATGTGTAGAGTAATGTGAAAAATACCTAGTTTGTAAAGGTTGTAAAAACATCTAGTATTGGTAACACCTGCGGGCACTTGGATAAATGTTGTATATGTTGATTCCATGTTGTTTTTTTAAATTTACTGTAAAAACTGACTTATGGCACTGTGTGACTTACTGGTGCCAAAAACACCCACAAACTGTTTGGGGTTCAGAAGGTTAAAAAATATGTTCAAATGATATTAAGTTTTAAAAGCCATCAAATGTCAGAGTTTATGTTGCTTGTGGATGCCATTTCATGCTGGTGCTTAAAGAAGTTACAGCCTCCAAAGCAACTCTTTTACGTCTTTAATAAGTATACACCGATCAGCCACAACATTATGACCACTGACAGGTGAAGTGAATAACATTGATCATATTGGTGGTGTTCTGCTGGAAAACACTGGATTTTGACATCCGTGTTGATGAGACTTAGACACCCAAATAAACATTGTCCCAGAACAAGCACACTCCCTCATGCAAATGCAAATCCCAAATGTTACTGGCCTACCCCTGCAGGAAAATGCACCCCATCACATGGCAACAACATCAACCAATCAGGAACATCTTGAGGAACATGACAATGGCCCAAGATGTTGATTTGACCTCCAAACTTCCTAGATCCCATTCTGATCAAGCATCAACAGGATGCTGTGGAACAAGTTTGATTGACAGAGGCCCCACTGCACAAGCCAGAGTACCCAAAGGATCCACTGCCAACGTCCTGGTGCCAGACCCCATAGGACACCCTGAGAGGTCCTCTTGTTAATGGTTCAGAGCATTTTTGACAACATAAGGGGGACCAACACAATATTAGGCAGGTGGTCATAATGTTATACTTGATCGGTGTATGTAGACACTGTATTGTGCAATGTTTTAAAAGTCACTTTGATCCATATTTTCTTCTTTTGGTTACATGTGTGCCATCTAAAGCTCAGCCAGACTTTCAACAGTACAATTCTCAAACTCTACGGCATAATTACAATCAGGGCAGGAGGTGAAAATTAGTCAACTGGACAACACCTAGGAAGGAAATTAGGTTTTAAGATCACAACAATGCATCCAAATTATGGCTTTGTTTCTGCCAGAGAAGAGTGAGACAAGAAAGACTCGGCATAATGTTATGTCTGATCGGTGTATATACAAATAAGAATTAAATAAATACACATTATAAAATGCACTCTGTATAAAATATAATGAAAATAATAAATAATATTATATAATAATATAAAGGGACATGAGCAGAGAGAAAGTAAAATTAGGTAGCCTACTATAAATAAATAAGTCCAAGTAACTATAAATAAAAACATTTTGACAGTTCAAAAAACTTTCACAAAAATAGAAGTTTTAAGAAGAGATTTTGAAATAAGTCAGATGTATTCTCCGTCCTCCTCAGGCAGTTTCTCGGTGTTTCGTGGAGCTGCACTGCTGGTGGAGCTCTTGCGCTGCTCTGGATCTGCTCCGTCTTTCTAGAATGATCTCCAGCGGCTCTGGCCTGCGCAGCTCCGTGCTCACGCTCCGAGCGGGAGAACGAGAAAAACACGCGATGTTTGGAGGGGCTCCAGTGCATCTGTTGTAAACCTTAGAGTTAACTGTTTAGGTTTCAGTCATCAGTTTTGCCGGGCACTGCTGCTAGGTAACACTGTTGTCCATATCGCGGTCCGACGAGGGAGTTTAATCGCTAAAACAGTGAAGATGTAAGTCTGGGGTTTACTGTATGGTCGTTGACGCTCGCTGCTAACTAGCTACAAGTCTTGTTAGTGTGCTATAATGCGGATCAACTAGCTAACGTTAGCTAACTGACTTAGCACACGAGTTAGCACCAGCGGTGTAGCCATACTTAACGACTGTCAAGACTAAAAGGCGCCGCGTGTCGGTAAATAAACTGACAAATAACTTTCACTAGTAATATAACGTGGCACCGCCGGGTCTAAAGTCGTAACGTTATGTAGTTTAGTTTATGCGCCTTGCAGCAGCTCAATTATCGTTAGCTAGCAGGCTAATGTCAGCCAACATGCCAAGGGTAAGGTTAGCACTGAAAAAGCATGGTGTCATGCTCGGAAGATTTCACTTTAAGCTAACGTGAGCTAACGCTAACCTTCATAAACTTGTCAGTGGTACTGAAGCTGCCCTTATTCGAAACAAAAATACTTCTCCTCAGTGTGGTTCACATCTAAATAGCCACGCAGCTTACTTTTAATGTAGTATTCCCCAGCTCCCTCTTAGTGTGTTAATCTGTGTTGCTCCAACATGTGCACAATCTGTAATATACAATTAACAGGTGCATTATCTAGATTAAAAAGCTACTGCTTCAGGGTGTTTTTGAGAATCGTTGTGATATATGAGCAAAGACATGAAGGATACTTGAGAAGCTCTCATGCTAATTTGGAATGAATGAGTGACGCCTTCCTCAACGTGACCTCAAATGTACTGCACCCTATAGGCCTACACGTGGGCCACATTAGCAGAGCATCCACCCTAATATTAACGAGCAGAACGCTCAGTTCCTGAATAATTACCATGTGAGATTAGAGTAAGGCGTGAATTGATTGTCCCAGTGTCACTTACTCCCTCTTTCTGCTCTTTGCCATCAGGCAGCCAGCAACAGCGAAGTGGTATGACAGACGAGACTCTGTATTCATAGAGTTCTGTGTGGAGGACAGCAAAGATGTGAAAGTAAATTTCGACAAGTCAAAAATGAATTTCGGGTAAGTTACATTACCAGAATGTTTAATAGTTATTTAATTTGCAATCAATATGTCCTAGTAGCATCCTAAAGAAAGCCTTAAGCTCAGGGGTGGGCACTCCTGGTCCTCGAGGGCCACTATCCAGCATGTTTTAGATGTTTCCCTCTTCCAACACACTGATTCAAATGATCAGCTCATCATCAAGCTCTGCAGAAGCCTGATAATGATCCTGATCATTTGAATCAGGTGTGTTGGAAGAGGGAAACATCTAAAACATGAAGGATAATGGCCCTCGAGGACCGGAGTTGCCCATCCCTGATCTAGCTGGTTGAAAAAACTACAGCAGCAAGTATAGAGTAAAAAAATGAAGAGCCCAGGATCATGTCTTGAGAGGCACCAACATTCAACATCTTTCATTTTGTCTTAACATCAAGATGAACAAAATAATGTCGCTTTGACATAGTTTACATCAGTACAAAGGTTGCACAGCAAATCAGAGTAAGAATCATCCTTTCTGAATGGGATAAAGGTGATTTTAAAAATGATTGATGTGATGATGTAAAGCAGAAAAAAAGGAAATTTGGTGCAGCAAACTTGCAAACATTATGTTTTGTTGCTGTGGGGGGAAAACAGCCTCTTCCTACTTTGCGTTTGTAAATTTAGTAGCACATGCACTCTTTCTGTTGGTGTAAGCCAGATGTCAACAGTGAGGAAAAAGTTATGTCATCTGCTCCTTAGGGAGTGCAAGGCAATAACAACAGAATGTGAATTTGCAAGCAAAACACTATAAAGGCTATGCAGTCCTGCAAGCATGAGTAATTCATAAGCTGAGCTGGCAATGGATGATGCTCCTGACGTTAAGATGCTGTTTGTGGTTAGAGAGATGTAATAGAGTGGACAGTGATCCAAAAGAAGCAAACGTAGAAAGCAAGAAGGAAAGCAAAATGAAGGAAAGCCATCTATGTACACAACACAAGCACAAACCATGCAGGAAGTTTAGAAAGAGAGTGAAGCGTGAATTAAATGATAATAATGGATGAGTACTTACTCTGCAATGCTCTGAACCGTGATATTTCCCCCCCATCCTCCTTACCCACAGCCCTCATTTGTTTGCTGATGGCTTGGCAGATTTCTTTGCCGGCTGCAATTTGTGCCTTCTCTCCAAGTAAGCCCCCCAGGGTGGCACGTAGCATGAAGGAGACACAGCGGCGAGAGTACACAGCCTCAACATGGGTCTGTGTGGCCCGTGGGTGAGACACGAGGTCCAAAACGTGGGACAGGAATGTGGCAAAGTTGCGCTCCAGCCACTGACCACCAAGCGTCGTCACAAACACAACGTAAGCCTGAGGAAAATGAAGCAGGATGACGCATGAGACTGTGGAATCCAACAACGCAGGCTCTTGTTCCTATTACATCCGGTGAATACGCCTCACCTGTGTGACGCCCACCCGCACCTCCCTGCTGACAGAGCCTCCCCCTTTCAACATCTCCCCGCCGCTCTTTAGGAAGCCAGATCCTCCACGCAGAAAGCCTGTGGCCATCAGCTCCAGCACTTCCTCCAGAGTGGCTCGCTTCACATTCTGACGCATCACTGTGGAAGAACAGGATTGAGACCATGAGGGACAAAAACCGATGAGCTAGTCTACATAACATGAAAGTAGCCAAACATGAGCTACACAAAGCTACTTTTTAACCTACCAGCTGCTTGTTTGGGCATCAGGGCAGTGGCCATGACCGTCCCCAGCAATTTGGCCACTGCTACCCGCACACCATAGTTAGAACCCTCCAAAGCTTTGAAACACAAAGTGGCCATGTTCTCCAGTTCTGTAGTCCACATGAACACTGCCTCATTCTGCAGCTCCAACAGGCACTGATCAAGCAAGAAGAATGAAGATGTTCTAATTAATAACTACATTATTATATACAGGCATACTGGTGATTACTAATTTTATGTATAATTAGCTTAACAACACAACTTGGACCAGTACAATTTATGTCACGCTTTCTAAACAGGAAATCATCTTTCACAATAAGAAAGGGAGGGGATTTGCGCAACATATCTGAGTTTGGTTAACATAAATGACACAGCAAAATTATAACAGTCAGGGTTGTTTTCTAACGGTGCAGTTTACTCCTACTAACATTCTGCAGTGTTACGTATCTCCTAAAGAAAAGAAAATGAGACTATAGCTTAAACAGTGATCATAAAACAAAATCTTCTGGTCCATTTATTTTTTTCACAGGAACAGAAGATACAGGCTACATTACACATTGCATGCGTTTGTTTTTTATTTGCAATATGTTCTTTTGCATGCAATATGCAGACAAATGGGACATACTGCTTTGTCATAATACTGAGCCTTATGCTTTGAACATCTTACTGATATAGCCGTCGCAGTCTGACGTGTGAAATGAGCTGTCATCTGTCTGTGTGCTCTTGGCAGCTCAAGCTTGTTTATACTTGCACAGAACACTGAGATTTATCTTCTGCCGCACAGAGGACTGGAGGTCAGGATGGCCAGAAAAGCATGCTGGCTTGCATAGTGTAAAATAAAACCGGATGTAGTAGGACATCCTGGTATTTTGGCAAACTGCATTTGGCATACTCTGTAATAGGAAGTACTAAATCTTTGTCTGGCATCCTATATAGTATAATAGTATAGATATTGGAATGCACCCACAGTCTTGGGTATTGCTGAAGAATCCCAAGACGTGTGTGGCGATTAGACTACATAATGCCAGCTCAATTTGTAAGAATCCTCCACCAGTGCAAGATATCCCCACAAAGAAGTAGATATAATAAAGATGAATCCTTTCATTTGACTATGTCTCCTAAATATACTTTTGTTAAATGCTTTACAGCTCCAGTAGGTGTTTTGCTGATACCAACCTTTGCTACTGAACAGCGCACGGCCATGGACCGGTCTGTGAGTAGAGAGCGGGCATTCTTGTAAATATCTCTGTGACATGATGCTGCAGCTCCACCCAGTCCACTGAGCACCTTCTGCAGGCTGAGGAGGATTTCTCCTCTGCCCTGGGACTATATCAATAAAATAAGAGGGGAGATAAAAGAATAAAAATAGATGTCATGTCAGTTTCTGAACAATAGATCTCTAATGATCCATTACTGTTCCTATATTCCAATGTACAATTTGATGCTATTCTTTGTACACTACTATTACATTTCCCAGTTATGTATGTCTAAAAAAATATATACCTCTGCACTCTTTAATGCCTTCAAAAGATTATTAATGGTGTCTGGAAAGGAGCTTCCCAGCATCCTGCCCATCTTCTCATAAAAGGCCCCAACACATGCCACTGCAGCACTGCAAGGAAAGTGTAAGCATTCAAAGGAAATTGTAAATCACCTTAAATCATTTGATAAACAACAGCAATCATTGTGAGAATTCAGAATTATTTCAATGAAAATATAAACTGGATTATCTCATGAAACTGAACTGCCATAAACTTTTGTAAGACTGGCTTTTATTTTATGGATAACTGGTGATACCCTGCTGCAAAAAACATTATCATCTACTTTAAAACACTGCAGGAAGAGCCCAGCTGCTTAGTGGGTAGCAAGGAGGTCCTGAACCCCATGTGAAACCCTACATCCCCTCTGAATCCCTACAGAAGCAAGAAGGAAGAATAAAACCCTGCAGGACACCACTGATGTGGCTTCATCCACTTTTAGGTTCCATTAATGCGAGAAAGAAACACCGCATAATATCTACTCATGTACACTTAATCCCCCCTTTTAAACATGAAATGTCATTCTGCAGATTAACGCTTGGCTTAACTGCTAATGCCCTTGAAGGTGGGTCTACTGGATATGCCTGAAACTCCAAATGCAGAATCCTAAACAGCTTATACCTTAATGCAAATGTGTATATGTTGAAACAGAGAGTCAATATGCACAGTTACTGTACAAAAATAGTCAAATAAAACATACACTGCTGTGATTATATGGGGTCTTACAGTTTTGTTGGCAAGTACGCTGGTGTGTCATCCTTGCTTTTAATGATGTCATTGCACTTATCCAGAGTCTGGAAAACAGTAAAGGTGTCTCCAATGCTGTAGAGGGTAGCCAGGTTTTTGGCCAGGAGTTTTCTGGTTGGTGGTCCAGGGGCGCTGCTGATCAGTCCTGTCAGCTGTTCCACCAGCTTCTTCTGCTTCTCTTTCACATCCACCTGCCATTCAAACACAAAATATAGTTACAGACTGCTTCCTCTGACACCCACTCAGAAAAACGCTGCCTACATGGGAATGGTTACCTTATTCGCTGCCACAAGGACTTTATCCAAGAAGCGGAGCCATTCGAAGATGAACACAGGCCTCTTTGCTTCAGTGATCTGGGCCAAAGCATCTTCGTTGAGCAGCAGACTGTGAGCCAGCTCCATGGCGAGGACTTCTTTGCACCGAGCTGTACACCCTCGTCTGTGTAATGTCATATCAAGGGGGCTACATTGTCGTTTAATGTCTCCAACAATCAGTCTAGGTGTCACCCACACAGCTTATAGCCCCACCTCAGGTCCAAAGCTTTAAACACTTTAAAATTATAGCTTATGTGTCGGATAAAATGCATCAAACTCAATGTCAGCGCTGTGTAGCGTTAACACTTTGCTGTTCCGTGTTGACAGCTGCCAGCCTCCAGCTGTTGACAGGCGAGCTGGTTAGCAACCTAAGCTAGCTAGTTTCTCCAAGGAACAAGCTAAACTGCGGCTGCACACTCTCACCCAAATACGGCTTTAGCTGCCTGTCGTTACCTTTAAAAACATTCAGCTGCTCAAATAACCCCTGAGAAATAAACACATTCTAGTTTTATGTGATATACGTGAGCAAACTGTCCATCCTACCTGTGTTTCGATGACCCAGGATGAATGACGACGAGTATCTTCGGTGTCGCATTAAAGTTTGTCCGATGCGAAACCGTGCGAATACTGTAACTTAACCAGTAAAACTGAGTATAATAACCAAACATTGTGTCACATTATGTGTATATATTTTTTAAAAATGTTTCCGGCCACACAGCATTAATACTTTTCCCTGAATTATTTGTAAAACGAACTGGAACCTTAGACTACACTTTGCAGCTAGTCGGAATGTATCTGTGAACGAACCAAACATCAACGGAGCGAATACAAATGCACAACCAGCTAAATTTTGAAGCAGTGTAGCTGTTCTTTTCTACATTTTCTCTCCGTTGTGCTTCCATAATGTCTGACGAGGAAGAGGACTACATGTCCGATGCATTTCTTAGTAAAATGTAAGTGTTTTACGAAGCTGCTGAAGAGAAAGGACGTCGAGGCTGTTAAATTAGAAACAACGATGTAGTTTATTGACCTGTGATGTCAGTCCTAGAACGGTGAAGTTAATTCATAAGTGTTCAGAGAAGTGTCACCTGTTTCAGTCATTGCTTTTAGAATAACTCCGTTGTTTTTCAACCCAGTCATATTGTTTTTGTGTTCTCCTGTCTGTTAGTCAAGATGTGAAACCAGGTGTCAGCATGGTGAGGCGGGTAAAAGAAGCAATGAAAAAGGAGGCACAGCAAAAGGAAACGAACATCAAGAACCGTCAGAAGACCTACAAGGAGCAGGAGAAGGAAAGCAGAGAAGCAGCTTTGCAGAGCTCCATCAGCAATGAGAACAAGGGATTTGCACTTCTACAGAAAATGGGTTACAAGGCTGGTGAAGGCCTTGGCAAGAAGGGCAAGTGTTTTTTCTACTACAACAAAAAAAATAAACGCAGCATGCAAACAGCCTTTTTTGGTGGTATGTTAAGTAGGATCGTAGCCAGGCACTTGAATGTCCACAACTCCACCATCTGTCATTAAAAAAACAATAGTTTCAGACAGCATGGTGCGACAGACAATCTGTCACATGATGCTCTGGATGGACGGGTCCAGCAACGTGATCTTGTCCCACAAATTGTCTACCATTTTCCCCAAGCCCTTGAGGAAAACTGCTACAACATTCCATAAGCAGCATCCACAAATGGTGGACACCTTTGTTATTGGTTTGTAATTAATGGTCCAAAATCTGCCCAAAATCATTTCCAATATAGTTCCTTCGTACGTTGTTGTTTCACGACATCCATTCTGTTGTAGAGATGCTGTGTGTTGGAGCAACAAATACTTACTATAAATGTAAATATTCCCCAATGTTAAAAATAATTGATAGAGTTTAATAAACTATTACACGCGATGGTTATATTTTTGCTCAGTATAAATTCTGTTATTTTGAAATCTATTTTGCATTCATCCTAAGTATTAATGCCAAACTCTGTTATGTCTTCAGGAGCCGGGAGGGTTGATCCAATTCCACTTAATATCAAAACAGGTAGGCAGTACATTTTTTAATTTAAAGTGTATTTGTTAATATTGTGTGCAGTCCAGCTGAAGGATTACTGTGTTTATTTCTTTTCTCTCTATATTCAATCAGACAGAGGGGGCATTGGCATGGAAGAGGCGAAGAAAAGAAAAGCTGAGGAGGAACTTGAATATTATCGGCAAAAAGTACGAGCCAAACAACAGAATGAGACCAAATCTCTGGAAGATTTTAGGTAAAACTTGCAGCTCCCTGTGACATTGTCCCTTCCTATATAATAAAACTATTTTATAGGCTGTGTATGTAAACTTGTGCTTGTTCATTTAAGGTCAAGAGTAAGGACGGAGAGGGAGGAACGAAAGATTGAAGGTGACCTCAGGAGGAGTCAGCGATCTTGTGAACAGCTCGACAGTCAGAAGGTAGGAAGAATTGTGAGCATAGCCTCGAATCATCTTCACATCTTGGTGCTAATGCTGGGGTTTTTTTTTATCTCGAATCTTTCTCTCTGCTGTGAAAAGAGAAAAATTACATGCCCTAATGCTTAATTTGCTCTACGTCAATAAAGGAACTGTAGAGTTTTCTACGTGTGAATCCTTCATTTGACATGTCTTTTCATTTTAGGGCATAACTGTACCTCGAGAAGACTGGTACTGGCCTAAAGCAAACGCTGATGACGATGAGGAAGATGGTCCGAAAGAGGAGGAGGAGGAGGAAGAGGAGGAGGAGGAGGAGGAGGAGGAGGACGAGATTGTCGAACTAACTGTTAGTATTTCATTTAGCTTGTTTTTCAGATTAATCGATTAGTTGTTTGTCATAAAATAGTGAAAAATGTCAATCAGCCCAAGATTA
>OMNN01029465.1:0-10233 GCA_900302755.1 Chromis chromis
CCAGCATGTTTTTTTTTTTCTTCTTCTCTGAGCCTTTAAAAACCTCAAGAGAAATCATCAAGGGGCATTTATTCATGCACCAACGCCTGCACCTGCCACTTACTCTGGGCAAGATGGATGGATAGGGGAGATCCCCCCCCACCCAACACCATTAATCTTCATAAACTTGTGACACACTTCGCTGTGCTGAACATCTCACTTTGCATTGATGTTTGAGAAGAAATAACATCCACACACATTGAGGTAAATTCCCACACAGAGGGAAAGAAGATGAAAGTGTTCTCGTCTTTCATGGACATGAGCTCTGGCAGAGTGGATAACCTGTTTTAGGTATATGTTGGGAAATTAGTGGCATAAGTAGGGATGGGTTATGTAGTTTATATGTTTTTCACATGACAGTTTTTTATCTTTACTCCTGGAAAAGAATCCAATTAATCAGATATGTAGAACCAAAGGTGTAACACAAAAATTCAAATATAGGTGTATATTTAAGTGAATAAAATCAACTTTTTAGCAATATTTTGCATTCATATTTGCCGTATTATAGCTGGTTAACTTTATTCTTTGTGATCAACTTGAACAAAGCATCTACAAATGCTCTTCAAAGGTCTCACTCACCACCACGACGAATCCACTCTGGGTGTGAAAATGAGCAGGAGCAGGATAAAGCTGAAGTACAGTTTGGAGACGGGTTTGGAGCGATGGTGGCTTTTTGCCCCATTTCTCATCCCCATCGCCCTACTGCTGTCTGGGAAGCCCCGAGATTTCACCAGACAAAACATGCTTCTTCCATTCATGTGTTGGCAAAGGCTGCACAATCAGGTGTGAGAGTCCTTGACGACTGTCCGCCGTCCATCATCGGGTAACAAAAAGGAACTTCACATGGAGGAAAAAGTGCCTTTAAACTCCATCTGCTGTCACAATGCGGTGCAGAGTCTCTCTCGGTACATCCATAATCTTCACTGGCTTTTGGAGACTTCACATCATGAGTGAGCTGAGTGAGTTATCCGTCTCAGATTGACTCAATCTGGTAGAAATTCACCTTTCCTCCTCAGCTGTTGCGCTCCGAATTTGAAGATCACTAAAGCTGCGGGAAGTTGCAAACCCTAAAATCCGAAATTGATCAAAAATAAAGCCGCTTAAATCAGTCCATTGGAAGAGGTGACTCTGAGGATGGCACAGACGCTGCGCTCACCTTTCCTCCAACAGCCGAGAATGAAGATGCGCACCGAAACGCGCAGCGCTGCGCTCCGGTGCGTCAGCTGTCTGCGACCCCCCTCCCCGCTGCCCACAGCCACCCCCCTTTGTCAGAAAACTACAGACAGCGGTATGCAGACCTACAGGCAGTAAGGAAGGAGATTTTGATTGGAATCAGTCCCTGCCTGTGATGGCTGCTTGTTCCAAATTAACGAATCCAACTTTTTTGCCACTTTGGAACAGCCACAGCCTTCAATTTATAGTATTTCCACAGTGATATTCCCACTGGGGCTGAGAGTGTGTTTGACCTCAAGCGATCTGAACATATTTTATACCCGATAGCACTGCCACAGTTTACAGTCAGTATTCCACTGGGGTTTCTTGGTTGTTCAAACACTTACATTCAATAGAGCTTTCAGTTATGTGTTAACTGTAAATGAAAGTAGATTCATCTTTAGGTCTGTCAACAATCAGTTATGCAAGTGAACCCAAAGGCCTCCTGTGGCAAATATGTTAAATAATTTACACGTAAAAATGTATTGATAGGGATTGAATAGAGTAATAAATGTAACATTTTTAGTGGAGCTGCAACAATTAATCGATTAGTTGGGTAATAAATAAATCATCAACCATGTTAATAATTGGTTTGGGGAATTTGCTGATTTCAACTTCTTGAATGTGACTATGTTCTGGTTTCTTTCCTCCTTTATGACCATAAACTGAGTATCTTCAGACTGAACAAAACAAGACATTTGTCAACTTGGGCTTTGGGAACCACTGATTAACATTTTATAGACCAACCAACTAATCGATTAATCAAAAATATAATCAACAATTAAAAAAAATAAAAATTAGTGACTTTGAATAAAAAGTTGGTATGAGGGTTATGTCAGCTGCCCTCTTTGTATCATAGAGGACAAAGTACTGCTCTGGAAACTTCAGCTATGAGGAGTCATGCATGTTTTTTTACACTTTATCAAACAGGAATTCGGTGTCCATAGAGATACAGCCCACTGTATAATCCTAGGGGGGCATTGCATTGTTTCGTATGTCTGCTGACCCACTGGTCTCAATCCAGTGCCTATGTAGGATTAAACACATCAAAACACCGCTGCTGCTGTGGGCAGCCCTCATAAACTGTGAGTTCCGAATGTTAAGTGGTTTGAGCCGAGGCTCGAGGAACATATTTGACGGACCTGGAAAGACATAGACAAAAGAGGTACCATTCACAAAAAAAGGAGAAGAGAGAAAATGTGAGGTGTCCTGAAGGAGGGAATCCAAAATGTCTGGACTTAAGCACCAACAGGCCAGAAGCCAGAAAAGTCTCCTCCAGTTTTTCCTGAAGATGTGAAAGAGGAAAGAAAAAAAAAGTTTGTCTCATAATTAATTTGCCAAGACTTATGTCACTGCCTCTTACATTTGCATGGTGGTTGACCATTGACATAACTTATATTAATCTCAATTGAATTCAGTTCAGAGGGGCTTCATTGACATTAAACTTTCAAGAAACTGTTTCCAAAGCAACAAAATATAATTTGCCAAAATATTTTGCCATGAGTACATAATAACAGTAATTTGGACTTTAATACAACCATAAAACTGATATATGTTTAATATTTATGTGCAGTACATGATATGCATATTCCATGTGTGTGTCTGTCATTCACTGTCCCTCGAGTTAAGGCATGTTGATTCTTATTGGGCATCAGGATATGCTCTGGCTCCTTCTCCTGTGAATACTTTTCATTTTGAGAGGTCAGTGTGCTCTTGAACTTGTCGGAGAAACTGCATCTCTGTCTCAACCTCACCTGTCAAATAGTGACCACATACTCTGTTGTCATGTGGTTGCCATGAGTTTTTCTGTCTTCCTTCTTTTCTGCTTTCTATTACTGAAAGAGATATTCTGCCAATTCATGATCCCTTTTTTAAGGGCCAGATATTATTTTGATCTACTTTGGCTGCTAGTCTCTTCTTTCCACTGTTCCAAATAGGGTTCTTTACATTGTGTTACCATTTGGTTTCCTCTGATTGGTGCTTGGAAAGTGGTGTTGTTGTGCGGTTAGTCTTAGCACCGGCTGACATAGGAGACTCTTTTCTGGGTTTGGAGGACTTTGAAATGGAGAGTGTCTAGCATGCTGGATTTAAGATGGTTTTAAAGAAATGAGTGCTTTGTTTAAATCTTATTTGTTTTTCTGTGTACATGTAAAATGCAATGTCTGCATGTACAGGTTCTGTCCTGATGAATATATCCCATATCTGCCACATGCTGTAATGCGGCTTTCTCCAAGTTTGGTATGGCACCCAGTCCCTTACTGTTCAAAAAATGATTAATAACTTAATGAAGTTGCCCTCATGCCATGTGACTCAGGGTGGGAGAGTAAATTATCTTCCCCCTCAGTTCCAAGCACTTGAACCTCTCCTGCAATGCCTCTGGAGTGCATGTTTGTAGTTCAACTCATATCAACAGTCCCGATCCAGAAACAGGTTTGTCTCATCGAGCCAACGTGGAAACATCTGACCCACCTCAAGGACATTTCTGGCGACTTCAGCGAGTCACTTGGTGCAGTGTGTGTGCCCAGCAGGTAGAGAAAGACACAGGCAAGACGCTGTGTGTATACTGTGTGTGTGTGTGTGAGGTCATTTTAATCAGTGCAAATCCAGGGGTGTTAGTTGGGGATGTAAGTAAAGGTCAATAACAATGCAGCTGCCTAAAAATACCACAGCACAGACAGCGGATGTAATAGTGTGTTTTCAATGTGAATGTGAGACGTTGGTCATCTGGGAATTCAGCAGGATTCTCAATTATTTAGGTTTCAATCAGGAAATCTTTATTTTTCTGAGACAAACATGCACAACATTGCATACCTCAAAATGCGTATTTAACTTTTGCGAGGTTCAAATCTGTGGACGTTTTCTCTTCTCATTCTGAATCTCAGACGGACGCACTCAGCCCAGCTGTTTGTCCTTCATTTATGTCATATCTGGATTTGGAGCCACACTCGGATCCTCATTACATGTGACCCTGTCTTTCTTTACCCCAGGACAAGCTATGGATTTTACAGTGACAACTCTATAACAAATTGCTTTACAGGGAGCAGGTGATGGTGGCGATAACACTCATCATCCAGCCCTCCCTCTCCTTCTGTCTCGCTTTGAGCCAGCTCCAGCTGTGGTCTTTAAGAGGCTCAGTGTGGGGGTCTGAGCTCCTATTCTTGGCCCATCTCATGGCCTGGGCTAATTTTGGACGGAGAAAAGGGAACAAGAGCGAGATAAGAAAAAGAGAGAATAAGAAAGCGACTGGGCTACTACAAGATCTGATGAGCGCTTAGGTGGCAATGATTGTCGTGGATCCAGTGCAGTGACAGCAGTCATCACTAATAGAGACAGCTAGACAGACACATTGTGCTTTCTTGGAACAAGTCTTCAACGGGAAGACTGTAAATTTGTGGTTTAACTCCTGACAGGTCCTGTGCTCCCTCCTTGACCTCAGTTTCATCATCTCATTCACACAACATGACACTGCAACCATGTGCCTTGTCTGCCATTGTAATAAAGTACAGTACTTAGGAGATCTTCCCAGGAGATACATGTGGCTGCAGCAATCCTTTTCTAGTTCAAGTTCATTTATCCTTATATAGTGCTTCATCACAAGCATGTCTCACACATTCTTACAGAGAAGAGAGCCAATAAATGCTTTTTGTCCAGTCCAGGACAAAAGATTTAGCAGCTTGGTACTTAAAAAGAAATATAATCTACTCCTCTGAGATTTATTCTTAAGAATAAAAAGCAAATAATGACACCTTGTTATGTGGAATCCTTGCAGAAGGAAAGCCAAGATCCACTTGGGGTCACGACCCATAGCTGGAATAGAGGTTTTGAAAAGTCTTAAGTCATGCAGCCCAAAGACTGAAGTCAGCCTTTGACTATTAAGTCAATTTTGAATACATTTCATAGACATTTCAGGTCACCAAATGTAAGACATTGTAGTGTTAAAAGTGAAACTAGCAAGTTATTGTGCCTTTTGTTGCATTAAAAATCTGTAAAACTGTTCAACCTAGTTGCAAACTCATACCAAGTCTTAGAAAAGTACCACTCAAGATTTTAGGGTTCATCACATAAGGTCTTAAAATATGGACTTTTGTGTCTTTATCCCAGTGTCTCCCTGCAGAGGATGACAGTAGAATACAGTGCAGAGCGGGCAGCCATGCTGGCAGTGACAGCAGCGAGGACGTGGCCCCTCACAGCTCATCAACCTGAGCCTGTGTTTATGGAGGCTGAGAAAGATGGGGCTTTGCTAGAGGACCAGGCATGCCTGTGCTGGATTTGGGATGCAGCTCTGCTGTCCTACACTGGAATGTTAATTAGGTGAGCTGAGCAAAAGAGAGGTGACCCGTCCCGTTAACCAGCCAACCCTTCCCCAACAACCAGGAGGGGAATTTAGCGTGTCGGAAAAGCCTAGTCATCCGGTGCTCAATGTCAGGCCACATTGACTGATTGAGTGACTGAGTGTCTGTGAGCGAGTCAGACACAATATATGCTGACATTAAAAAGGATATTCATCAAGTAAACAAATCTTTTTGTGTTTTGTGTGCACTTTTGCATTTGTGTAATTATTCTAATCGCCCAGTTTTTCTCGAAGTTGCACCGCTTATACAAAATACCACACAAACACTGTTAAGGGATTAATCAACAAGAGGTGCAAAATAACAAACTATTCAGTCCACTAAAAGTTTTCACAATTTAATATAGTATTATACTTCATTTCAGCATCCCAATACATTCTGAGTATATGTATGAATATAAAATCTATTTCCAAAAGGAATATGGCTGCCTATGGCTCTTTACTTCTGGAGGATGATAAATTCAAGCTGTCAATATAATACTAAATTAATGTCATATGTTAATGCATATGCATAGTGGAATTATTATTATTCAGGATTTGCATGTAAACCCTGCAAGTGCACAGACACAATGAAGTAAATATTCCAAATATAAAAATACATATCCACCTTACTGAGTATATGAAGCAGCAGTGATACTCTTGCTGTAGCTACTTATCAAATACTGACCTCTGGAGGACACTCTTTGGCAGTACAACACTAAAAGCATCATATACCAGGTACTGTATGTAGTAGCATTTTAGGTGCTTAAGGTAAAACTTGATTTGTAACTCTTCCATTCAAATGCATTCATTCATTTCCATTCATTTGTTTCATTATCTAAAGAATAAGCATGAAATCACATTTTAATAGGTAGGGAAGCATTTTATACTGCTTGTAGTATGTAATAATCCTTAGAATCCTAGTTGAGATTGATCAATTACTTGATCAACACTACATTTTCCTGCAATAGTTTAGATAATTATCAGAAATCATTCACTTTCATCATTTTTAAAGCACTAAGTCCTGCTTCTCGCATTTGAGGATTTGGTATGTTTTTCCATATATAAACAGTAAACCGAATATTGTTTGACATTTGGTTGAGTTTAAAAGGCTGCAGAACTACATAATGTCAGGTTGGCATTTTCTGACATTTGAAAGGAGAAATAATTATAACAACAGATTAATTGATAATGAAAAGAATGGCTACTTCCGCTCTACGTCAAATCTTTCCAAATCAAAGTTGTAAACAGCTTTACATCATCATTGGCATTAATATCTGGACCGCTGCCTCCTGGCAACATAATTCCTGGGGGAGCAAAAATAAAGAGATGAATGCACGACAATCTTTAAGATAAATTTATTAAATATGTCACTTTCCAGCCTACAAAGTACTGCAAAGAATCTGATAATAGTAGAGATAACCAACATGGCTATCAGGTTGTAATATAAATCAAAGATATGTCGGACTATAAAATACTTGTGTTTTACAATGATTTCTCATAAATGACAGGCATGACATTCATCAGAATCACTAATCTCAAACAACATCTTGCACAACGTTGCCTGCAAATAATCTGAGCCTATACGATTATCATAACTATGCAACATTAAAGTAATACAGACCAATGTATGACACAAGAGTACGCCGCTGCTCAGATTATCTGTTGTGTAAAACTATCATACATTAATAACTAAGGAACATTTATAAAATTAGCTACACAGTTTTATAAAAAAAACAAAAACAATCATGAGTGCACTCTGAAACGAGACTGGCATACATTGGTCCAAGAATGATTTAGAAATGATTATCTGCTATAAGAACAAGCAACATACTGGAGACAAAGTACAGGGATAAAATTCTATCAGTCTAATACCTCATCAGTTAATAAGTTTATTTTGTATCCTTTGGGAATATGACACCATGAAAAGAATATACTGTAACAGTACAGTGTGCCCAAGATACAGTATTGGCACCTTTTTAAAGTTAAACTCAGTTGTAATTGCTCATTAGCACCACCCTTTAACTACTACCTACAATAGTGCCTCTACACATATTTAAAATAAATACAATATAATGTAACAGTGTTTGAAGGGACCTTTGTTCAAATAGGCAAACTATATAAATCCTGCCATGTACAAGACATTATCTTGATCATAATTATGAACTGTGTCTTAAACCATGATGCCACAAACAGAGCAGCAGCCAACTAATTTATAAGCGGATCAAATGATTGGTTAATTAGATGAAACCACCATGTCCAGTTCTTTGACCCCCTCCTGGCTGGAGGTAAGACCACAGCTGCCTGAGAGGGGGCTGTCAGAGAAATGGCTGGCAGACCGTGGCACCGCGGCCGGGGAGGGAGGAGCCTGGGCTAGACCAGGCTTCTTAGGTGGGATGGGTGGAGGGTTGCCCCTGTCTGCCCTGGGGATGGTGGGCGATCTGATCCCCTGGGCAACTGCAGCTGCAGCCCTTCCAATGACTGGAGACAAGGGTGCTGCCAGGCTGCGGTAGTCTGTACCAAAGGGTGAGTTATTCGGTGTGGCGAGCTTTGGAGCGGCACTCTGCTGGACGGTGGTGAAGCGGGACAGAACTTGAGTGACTGTGCTCCGAGCCATCTGCTTGACTGGGCTGGCCTCTGGGGAGGAGCTGCTTGTCACAGGAGCGAGGTCCTTTGGCGATAGGGGAGACACAGGTTGAACAGCCTGGGACTGCGGCTCTGGATCGGTGGTACCCTGGAACTTATGACGAGCAGCGTGGAAACGCTGGTTGATCCCGGCCTGGTAGGGAGACTGATAGCTCCCAGGATTTGGACTGCCTGGTGGGCGTTTGGCAAGAACAGGTGAGGCGCAGGGGGAGGAAAGAGGGAGAGTGGGGGACACAGCACTGCAGGAAGACATCTGGGTCTGATGATCTGGAGGATTTTCATTCCCATTCTGTAGGCATGCCTTCTCTGAGAGGGCGTTGTTTGAACTATGATGCCCGTTGGTCTCCGTCGGGTGATGGTGACCGTTGACTTGTGGCTGCACAAGCGGCTGGTTTCCGTCTTCCTCAATGTCCTCAACTTTAATAATGTCTACTAATGTCTTTCCTGGAGCAACTTTTGTGGCCCATTCCTTTCCTCCTGCCTCCTCTGGAGCAGTAATGGCTCCTTTAGTTTCTTTCATGGTGTTTGCCTCCTCCAGCTTCCTCTTCAGCTCTTCTACCTGATCACAAAAAGGGGAAAAAGAAAGATTCATCTTTAAAGCAGAAACTTGGCTGTGCAACCAAGTTAATTTTCTTCTCTTGTGCTAAGATTATGTGAGTTAATATGAGAAACTATGCAAAATGTGCTTGTATCCAAGTGTTCACACCTGTTGTTGTAGCTGACGACAATGAGCTTCTTCCTTCTTCAAACGTGAGCGGAGCTGTTCACGCTCTGTGTCAAACTCAGCCAGCTGCTCCTCCACCCTCGCCTCCATCCTCAGAGCTCTCATCCTCTCGTCCTCCAGCTCTGTTCTCAGGCCCTGACAAGCCTCTTTTTCCTAAATAAGAAAAACTCTGTGAAGCTGTAGTCGACAAAACAACAATTGGCCTAACAATTGTAAAACACAGTCTAAGCAAAGAACACGTGCTAGGAGTAAGAAATGAATTCACAATGTTAATACCTTGTCAAGTTTCCGGCTCAGCTCAGTCAGCCGGTGACCCTCCTCCAGAGCCCTGGCACTCGCCCACTTGCACTCTTTGGCCAAAGCGCAGGAGAGCTGTTTGTGCTGAGCCCGTTCTTCTTCGAGCTGGTCAGTAATCCTCCGCTGTTCTTTTTCCAGTCGGCGAACTTGGCTCCGCTCAAATTCCAGCTAGAAGTACAGAGAAAAGGCACAATTGACAAACCTGTCAGAAGTGGTAAACATTGCTTCGGCTGCCTTTTCACTTACGAGTGGTTATTGTTGCTATTATGTTGTTATTGCTCACTGAGTCCTATGTGAGTTACAGAGCACATTTTGTTAAATATTTGTTGTACAATTAATTAGAGGGCACCTGTTGTTGTAAGCGCTCCCTCTCCTTCTCCAGGATGTAAGTAACGTCGTCTCCCTCTGCTGTGTCCTCAGCATGCCTCCGCTTTTCCTCCTCCAGGTCTGCAATAACCTGAAACAAACACAGCAGGGAACATTTGGGAATAAAATCATCTCACAGAGTTTGGGCCGCATGATATTAAGGCTAATAATGGTTATTTTGAAGCAATATTACTGCACGGCACTGTGAGCACAGATGCTGGTGGCAAGTGACGTAAACAACTGCATATTATGTTCATTCTGTGGTTTTTAAAAAGCTTTGCTTTCCTTGGCAGTGATGGAATACTTTGTGTTTGTGTTACTTTGTGTTCATTCTTTCCTTTTTTATTACTTACTGTGACCTTATTATTATTATTATTACTTCATTTATACAAAGTCAGTATTTACACCAGTCATTTAAATATCAAAATCATCAGTCTTACCTTCTGTCTCATATACTTATTAAGTTAAGTTATTTAGTTTTGGTATGAAATATCAATATAGTAAACGACACGTGGCATTTTTTTCTATTCAGTGATGTGTTTCTTTTAACTATAATAGTAATTGCACACATTTACAGGAATCTTATTATCAGAAGTTAAAGTATGGTGTGTTTTACAAACAC
>OMNN01029465.1:10253-29442 GCA_900302755.1 Chromis chromis
AAACTATGTAGGTATTTTATTTTTATTTTTATTTTATTGTTTACATGCTGGTTACCTATCACCTGTACAGTACTTTTGAATGTCTGTGCCCCTCTTGGGGAAAAAAAGCTGTTTTTACTTTTTCATTCTGCTGTTCCTGAAAAGAAAATGTAAACAAAATGTTTTGATGGACAGAGGTGATATAAAGTAATTAATTCTGTTGTCACCAGTTGGTTTATTAATTTTCACACCACTGAGGCTCACTTTTGTCTTCATTACCAACTGATTTTCTTTTTACATCTATGAAAGGAAACAGCTCCTTTCTGCCTTCCCTAATTAAAAACTACACATCCACACTCACCCTTCTGTGCCTGCTCTCAGCTGCAGCCAGCTGGGCCAGCATCTTCTCCTGCATCCTCCTGCAGTGGCTCACCACCAGCTTGAGAACCACCAGAGGGTTGGAGGTGGAGGAAGAACAGCTGGGCTCCTTGTTCTGACCTCCCACGGCCTCATTGTCTCTCTGCAAGGCCTGGAAGGGGTCACTGAGGTTGTACCTTCCATAGCGCTCCTGGATAAACAGCTCTTTACGCTGGGCCTGAAGAGATCACAAGAGAGGAGTCACACTTTTTGTCTTTCTACAGAAGGTCTGCAACTTGGTTGTAGAATGTGGATCACTTTTGGATCACTTTTCTGGCTCTAGTGTGGTTTATGACCATACACCTGCAAAATGGCATTCTCATTTGGTTTTCAATTACTACATATTTGCTTGCTGAGATGCTAACTTAAGATGAGGAACATAGTCTTAAATTATCCATGTGACCATGCTGATATCAGCATTAGGTCAAACTTCCTCTGTACCTAAAAACAGCCTCAAAGATGCTAGTGTGGCTGCAAACTTTTTCGATCTTCCTTGTATCCAAAATGCAAATCAGGCATTGCACTAGTGTATTATATATAATTGTCTCCAAAGTGTCAATGACAATGAATATCCAATCCTAGTGGCAATTGATTTAAGCAGGCAGTATCCATCAGTCAAACAAATGAAATCCACAGCACGGAACATGATTATATGATGATATAATTATAGTACCTGGCAGTTACAACTTTAGTTAACACATGCTGTCATTTCCCTTCCATTAAAACAGGAAATCAAATCAACTGTGTTTGGCACAGCACGATCACCATCTCTAATACTAGACTGATAAATAAGCAGCAGATAAAGGAAGGAGACTAGAGAGAGAGGAAATGCACAAAAAATACAAGCGAAGGAGTGCTAGCAGGAGGAAGGAGCAACAGATGGTGTGTGTCTGTCTATCTTTAGCAGGACAGCTGCTCTAGACTAGGCCTTCGCCAAGGCAGACCTGTTCTCTGTTTAACTCATGACAAAGGAGGGATAATAGCAGCAAGACATTTCAGGTTCAGCAGATGCCTTTAGGCCTGCCGTGAAAAAGGGGCTGAAGTGACAGAGGGAGAGGGAGAGGGAGAGGAGGGCTGTGGCAGAGCTGGCAGTGTGTCTTCGTGAGGTTTCAACAAAAGAGGATCAAGAGATTAGAGAGAACAGTATCCTCTCTGGCAGGGTGAGGACAGAGCTCCTGATGACTGATACCAAGATTACTTGAGAAGTTAAAGAGTAGTCAGGAGTGTGGACAGGCCTGTAGAACAATATTCAGCCATTCTGCTGTTCTTTTAGAGCCTGTGTTGGTGAGTGATACGGCTGAGCGCACAGATATACCATGACTCCTCCTGAACGGCACAATATTTGAGTAGAACTATGAGGGTTTTTTTTAACTAGGGTTACAACTATGTTTTCTCTTTTAGTGCTGATTTGGATGCCTCTGCTGAGGTATCAGGCAATACCAAGCACAATTTCTTCATAAATTCAAATCTGTGGACCTTATTGCAATTCATATATGTAAAGTAACATCAGACCAGGGATTGGTGTTGCACAGAAAACCTACTGTGGCTGTATGTAACTGACACAAGATACATCGAACATCATAATGACACTGACAAGAAAGGGGATATAATGTGCATCACAGGGGACCACAGGGGATATCGGCTCCGCTTAATGAGGTGCATATGGTATCAGTGCATTTCGAGGAGAGAGAATTTATGAATAATTTCCTCATGCTGCAAATAACTGATTCAAAAGTCACATTTGCTGTGGTAATGGAGGCATGCCGATGCAGGGACAGATTTATGCTAGCAGCTGGAGGTACAACTGAGAAAGAAACACGTGACAAAACAGTAAAAAAAAAAAAAAAAGATTCTTTCTAATACTGAGTACATTTCTATAGAACTGAACAGGTCTTGTCAAAGCAAATTAAAATAGTTTTTAAGATGTCTATGAAGCTGACTCATCCCAGTTGCTTACTGAAAAACACAGGGAGAGTTGATGAATGGATTTGGATAGAAACGCAAAGTTCAAACAATATTCCACGAGAGATCAGAGGCTTTCTGATTGTCATTTTCTACATCTTGAGTATTGGCTCATCTGACACAAAGAGAGGAGAGCAGGGCTGTGAGGCTTTGCTGCTGTTATTTGATCCAGTCCGCTGAGGATGGTGTGAAGGCGGATCAAACGGCATGGAGGGGTGAAGCAGGAAAACACAGGGCGCCCTGGAGAATTCAAAAATGCCTCTCAAATGTGAGCGCTATCGAAAGCCCAATCGCCACTCAGCACCTCAGTAACGGACTTTTGTGCAATGAATATCTTGTAAATGTGGCGTATTCAGTAGTCCTTGTACTCACTGTGTTACAGATCAGGGTGTGTTTTGAAAGAAAATATTGATTTATACAAATACTAGGCTTAAAACTGGCATACTCTGAGCAAGACATCAACTTATTTTAAAGAAAAGTCTCTAAGGAAAAATCTTTGGAAGAGGTCCACAGACTTGGCCTACAGCCCATCCCTGTTCCCGTCAGTGACTCTCTGCCCTGATGTGTCACTTTACAGTCATAGATTTAATAAAGCTAACATCAGTTTTCATTCGTGATGCCTACGTCAGAGTTACATACTAAAACTGCTGCGGCAGAAACCACTTGATTTGTAAGTCATTACTCATAGAAGAACCATTTTGAAATGTATACGAGAAAATGACTAAATGTAGAACTGTTTTACTTCCAAGAGTTTCTAGAAGACATGTAAATTGCTTTCTTTGTTATTTTCTATTTATTCAGTGTGCACAGTGCACACATTACCATAACTAGATAATTAAACCTTTAAACTGTCAGAATTCACAGGACCCCTATTAGACAAAAGTTCACTCATAAACACAGACTATGCTTCTCTTTCTCCCCTTCTCAGTTTGCTCCCCAGCTCTTCAACGCACACACAGATATGCACTTCCGCAACACAAAGGGAGGCTGTTTTCCTCTGCATCAACCCTCCGCTGTTGCAAGGCGAGCACGGGGAGCAAAAAAGAGGGATTACAGGAAACATTTCGAACGTTATTTAATACTTAGCACCCAAATCTACCAGAGCTTATTCATTACATCATACTGTACACGTACCACACACAGAACCACTCAGCTCATGGCTGTTATGCATCATAGTCTCGCTTCATCACTCATGCCTTTGTCTGTTGGCTACACTTCTTGGCAACCTACGTGCTTTTGCTTGGGAAGCCTTCTTTCTGCCATGGCTACACTGGTTCAAATCCAGCTTATCTTTTGCTGACACATGCCTGGACTCTTTCAGCTGTGCAATGTTGGCAACAAGATCTGTATGATACAAAAGGAAAGTGATACATGAACTTCTTTCCCTGGAGTCCTATATATTTCAAAGCTGCTTGGGGCAAATTGTTAAAATCTGAAATGCTCATGCATGTAATTAATATTCTCTGCTCAGTAAAGGGATATCTGAAAACCACTATCCATCATAATCACTGTTGATAAAATGCAGTAAGTGCTACATTAACTGACACTGAATCAAATCAGCTGATGCATCTCGGGCCGAGAAACAAAATTACTCTTTTCCTCTTTTAGTGCGCAAGGTAAGCCGTTTGAAGCAGCTCCATTTGGAAGTTCTAGTCAACCACACCATGTGAACTCGGCAGTTAATTAAAGACTCATTTCCATATTTGAGTCCCTTTTGAACTTAAAGTAAAGACTCGTATTCCTTTCCCAAACCAAAGCAGACTACTGGATCACTGCAGGGCTTTGTGTGCCAAATATGAGCGTTGCCAGTGACTGACTTCCTTTTGAAAGCCACAGTGTAAGCAGCTGCAGAAGTGAGTCACAAGGGAAAAAAATGCAGTGGATAGTTAGAATGCCACTGATAGTTCTGCGTAATTAAACATAGAGTACCATGAAATAAAACACACACACACACACACACTGTTAACCATTAACATCCTGTACTTAAACTATATTGTGTAGAAAATCACTGAATGGAAGAATGTTATTTTTAAAAACACAGAGAGAGGAGCTACAGATGAAATCTTGTCTGTTCTTAGTAAACAGTTTTTCGTGCATGGGACAGTTTATTAATAGTACTCTACACTGCAGGGTGTTATTACCATGGTGATTTGTGTTTAGCTAAACTTTTCTCACATGCCATTGACAGTGCAGTAAGTGACAAATCAGTTGAGGCAGACATGAGGAACATGACTGGACCTACTTCTCTAATCTCTGTTGGCCATGTGCTAACACTTGCTAATTAGCGCTGAATACAAATATAGATGAGGCTGATGGGACATCCAGTTCTGCAGGTATTTGGTCGTAAACCAAATCATTAGATAATCTCTGACCTGATATCTGATTATGAAAAGTGAAAGGAGCATCGAAGTTCCCACAAGATATGCTAATGGGGAAGGAGAATGCCTGAGTCCATTTTTTTTTGGCAAGTAGTTGTAGAAACATTTCAATCAAAACCACAAATGTCTACCTCGTCAAGGCACAGGAAGTAAAGTCTGGGGAATAATCGCAACAAAATTTGCTGATACCCATGTAGATGTTGAGGAGACTGGGGATGCAAATTTTAAAATATTTTCTTTGCTGTGGCGCCCCAAAAGCCTGGCGGTTATGTCGCATGACCCACGTGCAGAGGAGTAGCGGCTGTGCCGGGTACGAGTCCGATCTCGCCCATTTACCGCATGTCCTTCCCCACTCTCTAACATTTCTAACTCTATCCACTGTCCTGTCCTCTCTAATAAAGGCATGAAAAGGCCAAAAATAAATCTTTTAAAAATATATATATGTATTTTCTTAGCCAAATCGGAAGCAGCATTATCAATCAATAATCGATTGATCATTAACATGAATCAAGTGCAGCGGACATTATTCCAAAATGAATTGTTTTTAAACCACAAATACCTGACTCTCATTCGGCAATAGGAGAGCAGTCCTAGAAAACTCTGGCCTGTCTTCAGAAGCACTGACCGCCACAGATGTCTTTGTCATAGTGGCCCTTTGCTAACTAAACCCCCACAATTCTCTCTGCTTGCCAACACGAAACTGCCTGTAGTTCGAGTAGTCTTGCCCATTCTGCAGAACATAATGGTCTGGCTGCACCACATTATCGTTCTGTTAGAGGGGAAATAAAAGCGCTGTTTGTATTTCTATAAACCAACAACAGTCGTCGTGGGCGAGGCTGAGCGAAGCATGCGGCTTTGGTGTTTCCTCAAAATAGTGATTGTGGAATTCTTGCGGTACAACATTTGCACGCAGGGAGACAAGCACGATTAAAATCCTCGGCAATATTTTCAGTTTCAGTATCATTTTCGGTGCTGTCGGTTGCAGCCTGGAGGTTATTGTTTTGTTGTTGCCTGGGGCGAAGAAAACAGCAACACACAGACAGTGGAAGGGGGGAAATTCACAATGAAATGATCAGCCAGTAGCAGGCTTAAACCCACAACCTACATCCGGTGAGTCAGATTAAAGTGGCCGCCTCTTTGGTCGCTACACCATTAGACACAAACTGCTGTCTTCTATTTCATTAAACAATAACATGCTGCATCTGGTGGCACAACCAAGTACTACAACTAATGTACAATACATTTTCAGACATCCTCTGGTTTATGGGCTAATGTATTTTTAATTGGTTAAATTATTAACGGCAATAAACTGATTAACTGATAATCATTAACACCCCTGGTTAAGATATTTCACTGCATAAGTCAAAACTCAAGAAGCTGCTCAGTAACACCAAAGTAGAATCCGTCCTCTCTGGAGTGTCTGGATAAAATTTCATGACAAACCATCCATGCGCAGTTGTGTACTGATAACAATCTATTTTCATGTGAGGGCAAGACCAAAGATTCCACATTGTCAACACCTTAACAGCAGAACAGCAGAACGGTATGAAGTTGTATTTTCACTTTTGCAAACGCGTTTGGAAAAATGGGAATCCTGCAGGACACAGTGATTAAAAAATCTAACTGGAGGTTACTGGAAAAAAAGGTTGTGCAATTATTCCTCAAGAAAACTGATTCCTCCATTTCCTCCACTTATTGTGCTGTAGGTTCGTAACTGCACCCTTATTAAAGCATGTCAAGAGTTCACACTGCACCACTGATCCATATGATGGGATGAATGGGTTAACAGACGGTGCAGATGGAACCATGAAAGAAGCACAGCCATATTCCCCTCTAGCTCCAGTTAAGGCCGATGTTTATTTGTTCACTCCTACTCTCGCTCACATTGAGTCATCAGGCACCCGGTGTGCTGTAACTCTTCTTGCCTTAGATGGCCAGATCCCTGGGGAGATGTAGGAATGTGGTCTAGACACAACACATGAACATTCGGCAGTAGGCTCTCTCAGATTGCTGCTCTCTAAACTGCTGGCTGCCTCTCCAGTTTGTTCTTTCAAGGGTGCATTTTACATCAAGAAAGTGAATAGCATTCCAAGAGTGTAATGGCTGCACAGCTCGAATATTAATAGAGAGGATGAAGTCTGCAGAGTTGTATAAATGTCTCAGAGAGGTATGGACATCTTTTGCAGAAGTTCTGCATCAGCAAGCTTCTAACACAATGCTTATCTTAAATCTCTGGTTTATTAACAGCATCGCAGTGCCAGGGTGTTACTGTGTTTTCTCGACACAGTAATAAATAACAAGACATCCTTAAGGCAACAGAAAGACCGTCACAGAAAGCAGGAGCACCTGCAGGTCATGGTACAGTACTGGAAAATAGCCTGACAATCCTTTAATTGAAACGCAGCATTAACCCAGCAAAAGTAAGACATCTTAAGGTTTGAACCGGTTGCTCTGTGTGAACTGACATTGCCCCGTCCACACTGTGACTACCTCTAATTGAGTTTATGTTCAAGTTCACTGATGCATCTACTCATTTCAGCTTATGAGGAGGATGACTTGTGTTTTTATGAGTCAACACCCAAAAGACTAACTCCATTCTCTGGAGGCACAGACAGTAGTCTGCTTAGAGCAAATTGGACAAACCTAGAAGAATATTAACTTCACAGTCAGAGACAGATGGCTTTGCACATTTCAAAAGGCTTTCTTTCACTTAAACGAAAGTGCTGTCATCGCATCAACAGGATCAGTTAGGTTGAATTTCAACTTTACTGAATGATGTCAGATTTTTAAGCAGACAATAGTTTTGTGAACATGTAGGTCATCAACAGCCCTCCATTACAAGCTTTTTAAGTTTGTATAGGTATATGTATATCCGTTACATTTGTCAGTTTAAATTTGAATAACTTAAAATAGACTCCAAAGGTGAAATGTTTTCACAGCAAAGAAAAAGTATTAAAATGCCCATATCAACCTCCCAACCCACTACAGCGGCTAAATTTGTGTATCCACAGCCAACAAAAGTCCCTTTTTTTGTCACCTATGACAATGTTTGCTTTTGTTTGTCATGTAAACAACCCAGCATGCAATGATGAATATTCAGGGTGATTAAGTCAAACGCCAGATGGACATCCCTCATGCAGTCAGCAAAATGGTTGTTCCAGGCAGCTAATTTCTGTTTACTTTCCGTGAAAAAAATCACACAGGGGTGCTAAAGTTCCCCCGATATACGCCATTTTGTGCAAAGTGAAAAGCTCGAGCCACAACAGCCACATTATTAGGCAATAAACCACCTTAAAATAAGCCGGTATTATCCTTCTAAGCATGCAGTACAAAGAGACAGTGAAAACTGCAGAAGTAATTTGTCTCAATGCTACAGACAGTTCGTCACTGCTGTGAAAACCTGTCATCACCGAATTCAACCTGATCACAGCTACTGTCACTAAACTACCTGCATTTAACAGACACTTTACAGCCTAAGGTTTTAGTTTTTAAAATGAAAAAGAGACATTGTTCAGAGAGTCACTACAGCGTTCTAACTGTGTTACCAGCTCTGATGAGGGATACCTTTAGGGCTTCAATGACAAGGTCCCGGGCCTCCAGCTCTCCCTCCAGGATGCTGAAAAGCATCAGCAGCTCTGGCTTGGTCAAACTCTCCATGTTGAGTTTGGACTGTGAGGGAAAAAAGATGAAAGAGAAGGCTTATTATTTAAAAAGATATTTGTAGTAGTTTATAATGTTGATATTCATTTAAAAAAAAATCCTTATCTGTATTGTGATTTATTCAACCAGAATATCCTGCAACCTCAAAAGACAACAATGCACAGGAACTATTAATCATTGCTTCTTATGTTTTCCCACAACTATACAGCAATTTCTCAGTTATTTCATTTCACCTTGAAACAAAGCCCCTTGTTTTCCAATTTCCCTAAATCAGACATCCAGACAGACATCTGATCTAGCTCGCTGATTTATGAGCTTTCTGCGGATATGCGCTTATTATCTTGGGAGGGAGCAATTTTGCAAAGCGGAGTCGGTGTGCACAATATGTAGAACATTTTTCTCCTGTATTAAAAGAAACCTGACATGTTAGTTTGGGTATACTCCACAGGTACACTGAGTATCTGTAGCAAAATGGGATAAATGTTTAGCAATATCTCAGTGTTCGACTGAGACACGATAATATTGTAAGGTCTTAGCCCTACTACGTGAAGTGCCCTGAGATTACTTACGCTGTCAAGTGGTGCTAGATAAATAAAACCGAGCTGAAGTGAATAGATGCGAGGTCAAGATATTCCATTTATTTCACATGGCAACAATATAAGCTGACATGGATCAAGCACAGACACATCACATCAAATAGGAGACTGTTCATCTCCCAGCATCCAAACCACTGCAGCTGTATTTCAGACTTAAAGCCGGCTGACTGATAATATACATGTAACTTAGGTTTTACATGTAGAATATAGAATCACTTTGTTTTGTTTTCCCGCTGCTGGTGCCATTCATAATGGGTAATGTGACAGTTACTTATTTTGTGTTGGAAATGTGATGTGGTCCCTTTGTAGTGTCTCTGCGCTCTAATCTCACAGCTGTGTTGGTTCTGCTGACAAGCCCTGCGGTGTCCACATCTCAAACATCCAACCACACTCGGCCCAAGTGAATGTATGCGGGCCTCTCTTTGAAATGAGATCAAAGCTGTTGATGTTACTACACTAAGCATCCTTTTCAGATGAGAATCATCATGTGGGACGTGTACAGATGAACACTACACTGACTGACTATTTAATAACAGACACACATTCTAGCTTGAATCGCTGAAACATTCCTTCTGTAACGTGGCTGAAGCATCAGGAAACCCCCCCCACCTCTGCTGCTCCGAGGCTGTGATCCATACCTGAACTAGCATTCATTCGATGGGCCCGTGCTCTGCTCTAAACCCTCTGTGGCCACCACAACTTTCCACATCATGAAGTCATCAGGAGAGGGTGGGCTGATCTCTTTGAGCAGAGATTGCATAATAAGAGACAGGAGCTCTTGGCCTTTCATATCTGAGTAAGAAGCTACAATACTTCCTAGGTATCTCCAATAGCATCAGTAGCAAAAAAAAAAGCCTGAAAATGTTGTGAGAAACTGTGTACTTGCATGACACTTCTGCAGGACAGTATGCAGAAGTGAGAAGACGAATGAGCCTTAACCCTGGGGAACTGCATGTACAGCCTACAGCGGCGTCCTCTCACAAAGAAGGCACTCAGTGTTTTAGTTCTGCCTTTAGCAGCACTCATGGTCTGTGGCTTAACCACAGGGGTAAAATGCTAATTAAACTGCAGCACACACCTCCCTTGGTTTTGGTTTACAGGCCGGCTTGCTAATTTCACAGGCCACCATAATCACTGAGGAGAGTGTGTGTGCTGTGTTATGAGAACTGTCTGGACCAGTGGGAGCCTACATGTGTCATCAAACTTGTTTGGATGCTCATCATTTTAATATTATTTCACCTAATCCCCCGAGTTAGAGTTTGTAATCGGGAGGGTACACAAACACGGAGTGATAGCATGGGAAATACAAATATTCCCACACGTTCTACAAGCTCCACTTCCGATGACGAAAGCCCTGTGTCCATAATCCTTTTATCCCTGTTTGTTTTAAGCCCGGTCAGCCATGTGCCTAGTCTGCAACACTGTAAACTTGTTAAAAACACACAGCAGCTTTTACTGCAAAAACGCTTTGCTCCAGAGCGAAGAGGCCCTCAATTTGTGAGTAGCTGCTTGTGACTCTCTGAGTACAGTCTGAGGAGGGTAAAAAAAAACTTCTCTTTTTAATCCTAAGAAATCCACTAAATATTCCTCTTTTTTTAGTCTCGGGTTTCTAAGCTGCAAAGCTCACGTTAAATCACAGCAAGAGTCACAGTGACAACATCGCAGTTTTTCAGACTGCAATCTAATTTAATTTGATTGCTGCAAAAATAAATATGTATAATTGGAATTAATACCTCATATTTGTTTAGTGGAGCCAACTATGGTGTCTCTGAGACTGTGAGAAAATACTCCAAAATTAATCAACCTCTTCTTGCAGCTGGTTTTACAGAGAAAAACTATACACAACTAGAGGCATAAAGTCATGTCCCAGACTCTGGAAGCACCAACATAAAAAGGGGGTCACATGAGGGAAAAGTAGAGCCTGAGACGTCTGCTGGGTTTCCTGGTTCTGTTAAGCAGGATGGCTGACCAGATGCAGCATGTCTGGATACTAAATTGGATTTGTTAGCCAACCTAATTTATGTAAAGGCCACTAGCTTGCTTCCTAACTCAGCTTCCTACCTACTCTGACTCAGACGAAGCTTGGTCTTAAAATACTCACAGTAAACACGAGTAAAGGAGCTGCTAGCTGTGAAACTGGAGTGTTTAGGAGTTAATTAAGGGTTAACTAACAACTGGAGCCACTGCAAGTGAACTCAATCAGCACTAGCATGAAGATCAAACGGTCACCAGAGTGAAGGAGAGGATGGTGATGAGCTGAAAAGTGGTTTGATGCGGATAATTATTAAGTCTTAACGTATTTTTGTACGAATAAAATGCATCTTAATGCCATTTGTCCAAACAGTTCGGCCTGGAGCCGGGACTACTTTAGCTTTTTTTTTTTCTCTCTTTTTTTTTCTCCTTTGGACCAAAAGACACGATGAAAACCTCCAAATTATCCTCCCCAGCTTCACTTCGCCAACACAAAACGTTGTCAGTGGCTGTTCTTACCTTCATGTGGCCCTCGGAGGTCTTTCAAAACTCCAGCATGAACTTTTCTCCTGTCAGAAGATTTGTTTCACTTGATTTGCGTCTTCTGATCCCGACGCAGCTTAACACTGGACGGCCAAGAACTGTTCCGAGTGACGGCGGAGAGAGCCAATAGGCGGGGAGGAGCTCTGAGCGCTGACCAATGAGAGGCGAGATTATAGGGAAGTGGGCAGAGTCAGCGGAAGCCCGCCTCCTGGATTTTGGTTGGATTTCTTTGTTTAGTGTGTCTTGGGTTCCTCCTGCTTCGTCTTAGAGAGTCTCTTAGAGGCACGCAAACTATTTTAATGACTTTACAGATGTTTTACTGGACGAAGTGTTGCAATATGACTTCTGGTTTTATTCGACTTTATAATAATATTTCTGCATTTTTGCACGGTGTAGTTTTTGTTGTCATCTCTTGTAATAATGGTGGTAATTTTCTAAAATACTCCCTCGATATTTTGACACATTAGGGTTTTAGGGTTATATTACAATGATCTTTTGCAATGTATAGAAAGAAAAGTACTCACATCTTTACTTCAAAAATAAAGAAAAAACTATTCCCAGTTTCAACTCCTGCATTCACAATCATACATGAGTAAAAGTATTAACAGTGCAATATACATGTAGCACTCTGGAGGGGGCTATTCTGCTTATATTAGGTTGATGGTTTATTACTGTGTACTTTATTACTGCAACATTATTGATCCATCAAAGTGCAGGTTTAGTTGCATCTTTGTGTATTTTTTTACTTGTCAAGACTGCGTTAATTTCAACTATCGGATATAAAGCTGGGTTGCTGAATCTTTCATAATGCATCAGATTTTATAATCTGATTGTCTTCTTAACCCCGTAAAGCCCCACAGCTGCAAAATCAGATACATAACTTTTAGCTTTCCAATTTTTTTTTTTTTTTTCCAGAAGACCACGTTTAGATAGTCATTGGGGCCTGTTGTTTAGCTTTACACTGCTATAGGATTGTAAATGAAGACATAAATCCAGCCATCAGGGCATGAAATCACACAACCTGTGAACTTTGCTTCAAGCTCTTCTCTCTGTTTCACTGGACTGCATATTTTAAGATTCAAGTAAGTAAAATGCTTTGAAAAATGTTTGTGATTATTACAATTTCTAGATCATTAAGATATTTTCTTGCTGCTTGTTTTAGAACTCTACCTATCTGGGTGAGGATGGTAGTCAGAATAACATGTGTACTGGACACATTACATGGAGATACTGCACTTGTTACACTTTCACATATGGAAAAAAAAACTACTAGAACTACTAAACTACTAGAAATATAATGTCTTTTGAGGATTCACTATATAAGATTCTAGATCTGTTTTCTTTATTAAAATGTAATACATTGTTAAATCCTTTTTGGTTGCATTACTTGAAAGTTTCCATAGCTGTGTTTATATCTTACAGGTTAAAAAATACATTTAACTGATCCTGGGCTTCTTGCTTGTTCCATTAGGCAGAAAGAAGCTCTAAAAGTTTTTGTGGATGGCTGTGGCATTGTTTAGAAAAATGATTTTCTTGAATGTGGAGATGCAAGTGTTCTGGGAGGTTTTCTGTGTTCAGTTTACTGTGCTAAGTAGAGAGGATAATAATCTAGACAGAGTATTTTATATCTTCAGTATGACTTCAGTTGAATGCGTAAGTATAGGGTTAGGATTACTTTGTTTTTTAGCCTGGAAATTGCTACTTTTACCATTTCTGAATATCAGCAGCAAAGATAAGTCTTCTAAACATTATGCAGAATTTGACTGATGCCATCCAGAATGAAGAGTGACTTTTAGATGACATCAGACGATACTGATAGAGGAAAATAATTGTTTTTGGGACCATCATGTCAGATGGACATGGCTGAACACTGGGACCAAGGCACAATTCAGTACAATTGTAATTTCATGCCATTTTTTGATTATTAGATGACATTTAATTAAGAAAAATATGACTGTTTTGCAATAATTATTGATGAAACATACATCTATGGGGCTACATAAGCAAACAACCCTGCAAGTGAAGCCTTTGTTGTTCTGTATATTTTTGTGAGTATAGTAGAAATTCTGTTTCCAATGAGAACCAATACTACAAAATTACAACATTTCCATGAAAGTTTAGCTCGTTTTATATATATATTTGGGCTTATGGGGTTAATCTAAAAATAATTTGTAACTACAGCTGTTAGGTAGATTCAGAATATGTAAGGAATTAGCTTTAGGGTATTAGGTACTTTAAATAGTCTGTAATATAAACAAGTTGTTATGCATTAAAGCGAGAAATGAAAAAATAATTACGATCCATAGTTCCCCCCAGGTAATTTTTTTTATCTTGCAGTGGCAATAAAATATGCAGCTAATGTTATAAATGTCACCATATAAACCATCTGTTGAGCAGTTCTATGATATATTCTGCAATGATTAATTATTCCAACAAAAGCATCTCTTGCATTGATTCCTGGATTTGTAGGATTACAGTATTATTGACTGCCATCTGGTGGCACAGTCTCTGCAGGAGTCTGCAGAGCTGCAGTAAGTCTGTGTGCATTTTGGAGAAAGTGGGAGAAATGTCACTGGGTTTCTGAGGTCACTTGGGAAATCAAAAAGGTTTTCAGACGGTAGATGAGCTAATATAGCAGCCGGCTCTAACTAAAAGAACTGAAAGCTCCGAGAACGGGATAAATTGGAGGTATTACTCTACCCTGTGTTTTTCTGTGATTTCAGAGACGGACTTACCTACACCTCCTGTATTGTGTTAGCAACACTCAGAAGCAAAAGAAAGTTGACTGGGGAGTTCTAATTCTACAGGGGTGGGGGATACAGCTGTGTTGATGTTTTTGTTATTGTCAACTGTGAGGCACAGAGCTCCAGATGCCATGTGACAAAAGTCAGATGAGGTTTTCATTGTCCTGTAGACCAGAAAATTCAAGGTTGCTTCAACTACAAGCTGCAGCCCTTTCTGTAATACACAACAGCTGCCAGTAGAGTGCAATACTCACACAACACGAGTCAAAGAGCCAATGACCACCAGTGGTTTTTATCACCCGATGCACATGGAGGGAATAGTGCACCATTACTGTGGATGAGCATAATGGACAATCAAGCACTTTCACTGGTTTAATGTATTGCTGTCAGAAGGTCATTCCGCTGCTGCACTCCTGATCATGATCATCAAATACTCAACCTGAGATTTAAGATCATCTATAACACTACAATCAATTGCTGGAAGAGAACGGAAAAAATACTAAGTGCATTTCAGCTTAGAAATTTGGCTTGAAGTTTTAGGACACACCATCTTGTGTCAGTGTACAACACACACGCATGCACTTCCTATCTATGACTATGCAGCATCTTCGTGCTATTTGATAATTATGTCCCTTTTTTTCTCACTCTGCTATCTTGAGGGTATACAGAGAGCAAAGTCAGAGAATTGTTGCTCCTGATAGGCTGCTGGTGCAGGGAGCCTTTCCAGCCCTAATAGAGAGTCTCTATTTCGGGCTCCTCAATTAAGCTGCTCTGTTCAGCCTGCTGACTGGCTGCTGTGGAGAATCTGTGTCCTCAGACTCGTTGTCCTGTGTCCTTGTCTCCTTTTTTACAAACAATCGGCAGTGCGAAGTCTTATGTTTAGTTTGGTTTGTTTCTAGGAAGAAAAAAAAGTGGGTGTAGAGTTTAGTGGCTTAAAATTGTATTGCCAAAAGGGACTTTCTGTTTGTAGAGGCTGGTGGAGAGTGGTTGGCAAAAGAATATGTTTTCTTGGAATCATCAAGAATATCAAAAAGTGGTTTTGCAGGATGCAGAGGTGCACTACAATTTTGGACTACTTTTACTTATCTGATGTCCATGGCATTTCCATTTCATGCCACTTTATATTTGTTCTCCATGCACTTCAGACTGAAATATTATAATATTCTCTACTCTCCTGCATTTATTTGACAACTACAGTTACGAGCTTTTGCAGATTAAACCTGCAGTGCAGAACTTTCACCCACCCCTTCTGGCAATGAGGGTAATTACACAAACACTGTCAACGTGTGCTTATGCCTGTTGTAGACTGTAATCATTCTTCTGAATGCTGAGTTTCTTTTTTTTTTTTATCTGCAGCATCAGAAACTTTTCTTGGACGCCTCCTAGGTGTTTTCTGCCATAACTGTAGTTGCTGCAGCCCACTTCATCTCCAATGCTACAGTTGCTTCCCTTTTCAGCTCTGGCAAACCAAATATTGCTGGTTGACGTATAACGCATCGCTGCCAGGAAGTCATCACAGACACCAGATTTAAAACGCCTGTATACTAAGAAATGCAGGGAGATTTACCGACACTAATAGGCTTCCTCAGCATTGTGTGAAGTCATTTGGCAAGGCCAGTAACTGAGGCTCGTTAATGTGTAAAAGTCAGACACTCTAGCTTTAAAACTTTATATACAAAACACATGAATACATAAAAGATATGACACATTATATTGCAATTAAACAGAATATAAAATATTGAAAATGAGCTCCACCTCAACAACAGAAACCCTGCATGTTAACATATCGGTGATAATATGATATGTAACAGTATGACACTAACAAGCATCTTTTTTCTGCATTATTATAAATTTTTTCATACATTCAGTATTTACTAATGAAACCCACATAATTCAGTGACATTTTCAGTGCAGCACCTTCACTTGTAATGAGGTATTTCCGTATTGCAGTGTTAAACTCAGGTGAAGAATTTGATTTATGAATATTTTCTATTGACAAAATAGTTAACAACATAACTTAATGTTTGAACCTTGCAGTCCTATGAATCCTCTTCAAAAGAAAGACCTACAAGTCAAATTTCTGTTGTGTCAGCGCCAGCTCTTTTTGCTCTTCTGTACTTTTTCACACCAATCTTCCCCCACACTCTCTTTCTTATCTCTTCTGACTTAATCGCTGACTGAGGTGTTTTTTGTCAAGTCCGGAGCTCATTTTTTTCAAAGGTGTCCTGGCTTTTCAGGGAGCTTCTGAATCTAAGTCTAAACAGGCCATTGACATTTAGCTTAGCACTGAAGGAACATTGTGAAAAAAAAGTACACTTTAAAATTCAAAATAGCTGCTTGAATGATAAAGAAAAATTTCCCTAAAGGTTATCGTTTCCTCAGCTGTGATAGTTCCAGCTTCCATCACAGGAAAATATTACAGAAGTTTTCTCAAAACTGTAAAAGAAATATTTAACCCCTAACATCTGGGGCCCCAATCTGAATCCTGAATGAAAACACGACACAACTTCAATCTTTCTTTCTTCTGCAGTATTATTTGCTGCTTAAGTGAAAGTGTTCTGGTATTCCAAATGAATATTTCATCTCTATTTCACACCTGGCACTCCATCAAAGATGCAGGACATAATGTGTAGATGACACACCATGGTGGCACAGACATGATCAGAGGAGGGATGGAAAGATGGAGCTGTAAATATAGCATCAGTGTCTTGGCGGGAGCCAGCGACAATCTAGGACCTAATCTGAGGCAGTTATCAGCATCTGTTGCCTGGCACCCAGTTCTGTGGGGGTTTTAGTTATTCATCTATTGCTCCATATCTGTCACTTTTTTTTTTTGCATCTGATTCCCCATACAGAGGATGTATTCAAGAGTGTGGGAAGATGTAGCCTCTCAATACCCCCCTGTGAGTCACTCTGTCAGTAATACTCACGTCTTCTTTGCTCAGCTCACCTGATTGCATGAAGAGCTTGAGATTTGGAAATTGATTTGTTTTGCCAGTGGCCATGATAAATGTAAATTGCCCGAGCGCCTGACCTTGAAGCAGTTCTGATGAATCATTTGCATATCTTCAGAGTGGTTACGTGTCTTCAGACAGTCGACTCCTGTCACTGTTAACAGTCTATTTCTTTTCTAACCACGTGGCAGCAGCTGGGCGTGAAATTTAATATCTAACAACTGCTCTGTTATTTATGTGTTCACTATACCTGTGTAACTTGTTGGCAAGTTGCTTACTTGTAGTGTTTTGCTGTAAAGTATTGACCGAACTCTAAAAGTCTGCAAAACTAAAGAAGTTTTCCATGTGTGTGTTGACTTCAGTAACTAAAAGATGAGCAGATCTTTGGAAGGATTAACTGAAAAAGATTGAGACAACAAAGCGTCTCTGAGCTTAGATAAACTATAGCCCACTTGAGTATTAGCTCACAAAAACGGAGCCCATCACAAATCACAGGCTTACAAGTGAAGAGAGACAAATGATGCTCGGCATGTTAGCTGGGATTTATTAGTGGCCAGCAACATTTAAACCAACTTTTTGACAAAGGTCTTTTCTTATGTCCCAAATGGACAAACCAGCCTCATCAATTTAGAAGTCCATTGCTTTCTTTGTTATCAAGGCCTGTGAGTTATAAACCAGGAGTATGCTGATCGGTGTGGGGCTTGTTTTATGAGCCTGTCTGCGCTGAAAACAACTCAGCTCATTTTCCTGAAGGTTGAGCTGTTTTTGTAAACTCGGGGAGAAGTATTGGACTGAGTTTGATGACTGTGAGTCACTGTAGGGTCGAAAAAGTTGGATTTTATACGTCACCTTAATGAGACATGATTGATAGCTTAGTCTCAAATAGTTTTCAAACTAAGCAGCTTTAAAACCTTGAAACGCAACGAATAAAAATAAATTTTCCCTCATGAAAACATATGCAATAAACTGAGTTTGCTGCACTCAATATGTCGCTTCAATACTTGACCCTCATCTTTCTCTCAGACAAAGCGTCTGAGCTTACTGCCATTAAAAGAAGAATAGTTTAATTTCTGCAGCTGACAATATAACATGATCAATACCAGACATGCAGATAACTGTGAAAATCCTCAAAGGCATAAAAATAAAAGGGCAATGTGACAGTCTGCAGATATCATGTCTCTTTCCTGCTCCCAAATGATACTCAAAGTACAGTCTAAAAAATGTCATTTGAATACATAATGGCGCAATATAGAGCTCACGCATAACTCTTTTGGAAGAGGTGGCTTGTTTATCCAGGCAACCATCCAGGCTAAAAGCACCAGATAGAAAAATTATGAATGGTAATTTAATCACATAATGACTGCTACACTCTCCAAAAGTCTAATTCCTTGTGTCTGCTCCTCTATAACAAGTATGCAGTGTGAATTTTAATGATGGGGATTGAGGACAATTGTTTTATTCCATTTTAGACAACTCGATTCATGGCTGATGGAAAATGATCTTCAACACATTCAATACAGTAACTCAACAGAGAGCACATGGATATGCACATCTAATATGAACAGTCATAATAGGAATTCGATTATCGGCTTCATAAGAAATATCAGAGCAATAAAAACTCAACAATGGCTATGCTTTTACGTCTCCTGCATCACGGTGGACATTTATCTGCAGAGTGTTCAAGGAGACAGTTGATATGATTCTGTGATATTTATGTATATGTATGATGTGTGGTGGGGTGCATTTTCCTGCAGGGGTAGGCCAGTCACTTTTGGGATTTCCATTTGCATGAGGGAGTGTGCTTGTTCTGGGACAATGTTTATTTGGGTGTCTAAGTCTCATCAACACAGATGCCTAAATCCAAGGTTTTCCAGCAGACCACCACATAGTACCAATATGATCAATGTTATTCACTTCACCTGTCAGTGGTCATAATGTTGTGGCTGACCGGTGTGTGTGTGTGTGTATATATATATATATATATA
>OMNN01029470.1:0-10224 GCA_900302755.1 Chromis chromis
ACATCTTAAAATATGTTTTTTTTTATTGTTGTTTTTATTCTTATAAATTCAAGACTGTAGACATAATACATTTTGGACTGCTTTGGGGGATTCATCCTCTTTCTTGTGGGCATTATTAGTCAATACTTGCTTTGATTTGTTATTCATTAATCAAACTTTATGAAATCTCAAAAATATGAATGCAATTTTTACAAAACAAAAATATCTGAAAAAACAATAAAATTACAGAAACAATCCATGTATATAGAAAATCAACTGTTACTGCAGCTTTTACAGACTTTTTCTACAGAGGCGGTAAAGGAGAAGCCTCCATCATATCAACGCTGATGAATAATAAAAGGCAGGATGCAGCAGAGATCAGCAAACAGTCGTAGTATTTACAGTACAGTAGTTCCCACTGGCCTAATGGGGACTGTGTGGGCGTATTCAGCGGGCCTCCTTATGTACTCTGATAATAATGGTGGGAAAAATGTTCCATCTAGATTTACTTCAAAATCCTTGACCCTCATTACATACATGACCAAATACATCAGTCACCCTAATTAGATTGAGTGGATATTAAGATGAATGGTGGGAAAGTACTGTATTAAGATTTTTATTGATTTTGATATTATGTTAAAAATGAGATTACTTACTTACACATTCTAGAGCTAATCACGTAATGAGTGTCTGGTCACGATGCTGCTCCGTCTCCGAGGCTTTCTGCTCCAAGACAAACTGTATCTATCAGCCCAGACTCTCTCCAGTGAACATGGCTGGATTAACTCATGAGGATGCCCTGGGCCAAAACTGAGCAAAGGGCCCCTACTGAACACACAGTCTCCCCCCTTCCTTTGTATGAACCCTTTCACCTTCAAAGAACTCACTAAGTACAGTATACTCGGTAGATTTTACATGGCAGCTGAGAGTCCTACAGGTCGCCTGAGTCACTCGGTAAGTGCTTTGATTCAACTCAGATTTTGGCATCTTCCCACTTTGCCAGGCTGATGCAGAGCCTTGCCAGGATCCAAAAACTCATCCCCTTTGTCAGGGTTGATCTCATATTCATCACTAACTCATTCAGATTTCTTGGCACTGCACTCATATTGAATATCAACAAAGTTACATCATCAAAAAACACTATCTGCACAGCTAAAACTAAGAGCATGCACGCTGCTGTGTATTTCTACAATGTCAGCGTTAAAGCCCTTATAGCAGACTATGTTATCAGAACTTAATTTTCCACATTTGCTGCTGAAGGAAGCTCATAAAGATTACAAATTCAGCACCCTGTTTCACATTCATATGCACTTATTCATCCATGGCAGACACCACTTCGCTAGCTACTCATTTATTGTTGGCTAATCAAAGCAGCCCAGCACAGTCACCCTCCTCTACGCTGGGCCACTGAGCAGATTCATTGCAGCGGGATAAAACCGACAGTGTAACAAGGCCTTCAGGGCTGTGATGCTTTTAGAAAGTAGGTTGAAGGAGTTACTCATAATTTGGCCTTTGGAGCACTGAATTATGAAATCAGGTAGCTCATTTAACCTGTCTAAAGACAAAGTGGAATGAAAGATGCAATGTGAGATCACTACACATGACAGCTTGCTTTAAACTCATCAGGGCTGAATGAGAAATTGACATGCTCGTTAAGAGGCAACATTTCGCCGCAGTATCGTGGTATTTGATGCAAAGATGTTTGGAGGAAGAAAAAAAGAAAAGGGCTCACACTGACTCAGAATTTTGCCTGGGGGGCACAACAGAACACCAGGCCCAGTTTTGTGTTTCTGTTTCATGCTAGCATTAAAAAGACAGCTTGCCTCCTACAAACCACACAAACAAAAATAGATAGCATGCTAGCAAGCTAACATTAAACAACCAGCCACCAAGAGGCATGAGAGGAACACGGATTAGCATGCTACCCATTAGCTATTCATATCTCAAAACATTATCCTGCTAAAAATAGGTCAGATGGTGGTTTAAACACTGCTCCGTGGCCTTAGGTTGTTCAGAGCAAACAGAGATGAGAGGACACTGTGATCCGGAATGGTGGCGTCATGTATTTTAATAGGTGAAGCAAGCTCAGAGCAACGTAGGGGAGAATAAAGCTGGGGGAGCGTGGAGGGAAGAGCCATTTCCAGACAACAGGTTCAGGATGCAGCTTGAAAGCAAAAACAAGAAAATGAATATGATCAATTCTTTACTCTTGGAATACTCTTCAACAAATATGCTAATGCTGAGAGTGAAATAGATTTGTGTTTAAGGTCACTTCGAGCCTAGAACCGGCTCGGCAGCCTGACTAGACAACATATTTGCATATTTAAAAGTGCTGTATGTTAAAGAGACAGTTCCACAAAGGTAGCTATAAATAGCACATGATGTGATGCGTTAAAGTTCATGGAGTATTCGTGGTGAGCGTGCACAGAGCACATCACAGTCACAAATGTGCAACATGTGTGAAAACATCTAGTGAAAACCACCTGAACTGTGGTGCGATCAAATGTGGGTGCTCAAATGTAGTTACAGCTCGGTTACAGAACTGTGATTGGGTTTTTTAGCCAACACAATTGTTGCTCCCCACCTGAAATATTTCCTAGATTTGGCTTCCTGAGACTGAAGTTCAAGTTGAAGAGTTGCTGTTTTGACACAGTTCAGGAGATTTAGCACTCAATATAGATGGTGCTTTTTACATTATGCGTTTTCATAATTGGACTTCTATGCATTACACGTGATGCAGGAGCACTAGGAGCAGTGCGTCACTGCACAACGAGACTACTTCAGTTTTTTGTTTTTTTTTATCGGCACAATCTTGGAACTTTTTGATCGCACCTCATAAGGTATCAGACTCAAGGTTGGGCCTCACAACCAGTCTTATTGTTTTGTCAGAATAATTTTGGTCACTGGTCACTTGGTCACTTTGCCAGCTAACTACCAAGGAAATATATATAAATTGTGTTATTGCTGTATATTTTACTATGATCACAATATAACTACTTTTACAGTTCTGTGGCTCAATGGGTAGGGCCATGGTCTTTCAACTGGGAGGGCAGGGTTCAAATCCTGCCGTCTGTCTGTCTGTCTGTCTGTATGTGGGTGTGTATGTGGGTGTTTATGTCCGCACCATAACTCGTTAATAAATTGAGATAGGATAATCAAACTCTGCACAGATGTTCATTTTGACCTATCCTGGTCACCCATTAATTTGGGGCGTCAAAAGGTCAAAGGTCAAGGTCACAGGGCTACCTGCCATGTTTAGGAAAGCATCTGGCGTGGGTCTGCATCTCGCTTGAGTGCATTCTAGTTAAATCTGAAATATAGGTTCTGAATAAATAACAAAAAACTAAAACAAATTGACTGTGATAAGTGGTTTCACTTAGACTGTATATAAAGGATGGACGTAGCCTCCCAGGTCTGAGGTCTGAAAAGTAAAGCCAATGTGGACATGCCTTAAACCTGCATTCTTTGTGACAGCCAGCAGGGGGCGACTCCTAGTAGTCTGATTGTATAGAAGTCTATAAGAAAAGGAACATACTTCTCCCTTGATCTGCTACCTCAGTAAACAATTTTCTAATGAGTTAATGGTCTAAATCAAACATTGTAAGTCTTGTTTAATACAGCATGATGTACACTTTGCAAATTATGGTCCTTTTCCCAGTAAAATAGACAACAAAGCAGAACAAGTTTTATTGCTGGGCTACCTTGTAATTGACAGGACACTATCTTATCGCTGTGTGTAGCTACGTCGTAGTCAAACGAATTGATGGCTAAGTTCATCTTTTATATTGCGTCTTTGGTAATTATAGGTGAGGTAACCACCAGTTGTGGTCACTAAAGCTGCTATGAAAACAAGAAGCTATATCAAAGACCTTTGCTTAATTCTCAGACCAATGGGCAAGATTTTTAACATTGACAGGTCATTTTCTTACACACTTTAGTCTCCATAAATGCAAAGTTTTTAATAAGGTTTTTGCATAGTCCAGCTAGGAACTGTGTAAAAAGCAGATTCATTTCCTGTAGGATGACAAAACCGCATATTGAGACCGTTTAAATTTTGCTCCTTCTTTTGGCAGGTTTCTCTTGAAGGAAATTAATATTCTTAGTCTCAGTGAGAATCCATATTACTTTAATAAAAGGTCAAAAAGCAAGTGCCAAAGGAAATAAACAAAAACTGAAAGCAGCATGCTAGTTCTAATGAATCGTTATTTATGAAATCTTACATCCCTGCTGTTTATGTAGCCATGTGAGGACAAAACACTAAAATATGTCTGTGTGAGATGGACAGGGAGATGGGTAAAGTATGTGCTTATCTTTCTACATGTTTCACACTGGTGCTTTCATGCACACACACACACACAAATTCATGTAAACCCCATCCCACACACACACACACACACACACAAGGTCCACGCCTCAGTAAAGTTGCCGTCTCAGCAGACTTGTCTGACAGCCTCACGACGATGATGAGGTCAGAGGTTTGGGGGCGGAGTTTGATCCTGATTGACAAAGACAGCCCTGACACAATCTCTACCAGTCAACCAGCCTCCCACTAGACTTCCTCTGTTTATATATGTGTGTGTGTGTAGAGACAAAGAAAGATGTGTGTTTCTGTCTGAATCCGTGTGATGTTCTGTGGTTTTGCTGCCGTGTGTGTCTGTTTCTGTTTGTGTGTGTGTTCTACATGTCCAGGGCATATCACAGCAAAGGGGGTGAAGCTGACAAAACTTGGAGAGATGTTTGACATATATCTCTTCATATACGAGTGTGTCTGCCTGTGTGCAGAACCATGCGAGTGTGTATTCAGGGATAAAGCAACACTGACACAGAATACAGACAGATATATATTTTGACAAGAAATTGTGTCAATCTCTTAGTGAGATGCTATTCTCCCTCAGGATTTACACTGTTTTTCTGTCAGAAATAACACAAACCCACAAGATATTTGCTCTGTCCCAATACTTCGACTGTATTTGTCTTTTTTTTTATAGAATAGGACAGGTGGTGAGGCATTTTTGAGCCGCTACATGTAGGAATCTGCAACTACAAGTGCCAAATGTTGCATTTTCACTCATATTGGAATATTGACAATGCTAATTTTTGCTGCATTTCTGCAGGATTCAAGTAAACAATCAAGACCAAACATCTAGTCTTTATTGTTTTCTGCATCTCAGGCTCCTGGGAGAGTCAACACCGGGCATGTTAAATACAAAAATGACAGGAAGGGGGGCAGGTTGACCTATGTTAAAGTGGAAGATGTCTTAATTCAGCAAAACACAGATCATCTCTAACGTGGTCTCATTTGATTAAACTACATAAGCGTTTTACACATTTGCTGTAGTTCAAGGATATCCTGAGATGAACCATTTGTGTCCACATAAATAAGAAATAAGAAATTTACACATTACCATGCAATTAAATCCAAATAAAATATATTTTGCATTCTCAACCCACTCATCCTATAACTCTATTACACATGTCACCTGTACAAATCTAATACCAGATGGGAAGAATTAGCAGACCAATTAAGACGTAATCAACATTAAATAACACACTGGAGCCAAACTAGCCCTTCTGTGAGTGTGTTTTGGCAGTGCACTGGCTGTTGTCTGTCAGCTCTAGCATGCTAATAAGGTTAGTCCTGAAAGCTGGGCAGATTTGTATGGTTTTCCGTGTTCTGGTACTATGTGTGATCTCACACTACATATAATAATCAACCTTCCTAACGGTTTCTAAACCCAGTGACAATCCCAATAGCATTGTCATTTGTATTATTTAACTTTTTATATAGACTATAGGTCTATGCCTTACTGGGCCTGTTACAGTAAGAATAGTTTAGACCATTTCTGCCATGCACTTTACTGTCCACTATCTGTGTGTAACCATTTTCAAAATTTCTTATGAGGAACAACAACAACAACAACAACAACCAAACAGTAACCCCCTATGCTGAAAAGTGAAAGTTCTGAAGGTGATTTGGATCGTGCAGTAAACCCAGCCCTGCTTGGTTCTTTCTCAATGGCACCATCTCTGTATCCTGGGCTTAGCACCGGCCAACACAACTGTGATTGGTTAAAAGAAATACAAACAAGGCAGAATGATACTGGATTCAGTATGCCAGTTCTACAGTGCAGATACAGTTGTAGAGATAGATCTGGCTATGTGAGACTAGAGTAAAAATTATGGCTGTTGAAAGAGTTGTCCTGTTCCATATAACTGTCAAGCAAACTTTTGAAAAGCTGCAAAAAAAAATACTAAAAAAATAAAAGAGAATTAGGCTTGTTTGTGATGAAACTTGCTTTCGAGTGAAGCAACTAGGCTGTGTAGGTGGCAGCATAGGATATGGCTGTAATAAATGGAGTAGAAGAAGTCAAAAACAAAAGCAGTTGTTTGCGACTGCTAAAAAAAAACTAAAGAAAATGAAAAATTTAGAGATCCTTAGAATAATTACAACTTTCCTGATTGAAAACAATTTCTGTCATGTCTGCTGGTATGGGACACGTTTCATGCTGCCTGGAGGCAAAGACAATGAAAGAAGTGGAAACAGCTGATTGGTCATGTAACTCTTTTTCAAAGAAGTCAAAAACCACCTGAAGCAAACGTAAAAAGTTCAAACGTGATACTTCAAAATGCTCATGAACATACTTTAACACACAACAGTAAATGCTTCAATTTTTGAAAAGCATGAATGTCGTTTTACACATTTCTTTTGTATTGTCTGCTAAACAGAATCCAAAAGACACCAAAAGTACATTCCAAAACATTGAAACACAAAGACCAACTAAAGCTGGTATAGAAATACCATTATTTAGGCAAAAACTGCTTATTGGTTTGACCTGATGATGGTGGAAAATGAGAAGTTAAGGGATCACCACTGTCATCAGCATTCATCTGAATTTCTGTACCAATGTTTGTGACGATTCATACAGCAGTGGTAGAGACCATAAACCACATCTAGAAAATGTTGCATTATTCCACCAGATAAGTGAAAAGTTTGGCCTGCTGGTGGTGCTGGATGAAAAGTCAGGAGATCCCCAAAGTCATTACAATTCATTCTCTGGGGAGCAAGAGAAGTCTGCAGCAGATTTCAAAGCTCCTCATTCAATCACACACACATACACACACTCATCCATGATAAAACACAACTGCAGCTGATGCCGATCAACATGAGGGAGAGCTCCTCATGTTTGTGTGTAAATGCTGACACAGGAGTGTATCATTCGCCAGATGGAGATCAGTTTGACCTCCAGGTTGACCTGTTTTTTCTGATCTAAAACACCCTCAGGGGTCTCATACAAACACACCCTCATTGGTGTGACACAGACAAAAATGTACTGCACTGATGACATGTCTGTGGTCATGTGTAAATGTTTGTGTGTGTGTGTGAAGGTTAGTTCATGGAAAGCTAATACAGCACCTCTGTGGTCTCAGCGGATCGATACCGTTATTCAAACAAGCTGGAGGAGACCAGAAAACAGGGGCTCTCGACTTCTATTCCTCTTTAACCCTCCATCTTTCTCTCCTTCTCCTCTCATCGTTATTCCATTCACCCCATCTTTCTTTCTGCCTCCCTCTCAACTTTCTGTCCTCCTCCTCCTTCTTCATTCTCTATTACTATACTTTCTTTTTGACCTTCTTTTTACCCCCTTTCCTTCATCCCTCCTTCTCAAACTTTCTTCTTCTTCTACTTTCCCGGTGACAGCTTGGTGGGTAATTGGTTCGTGTATAAAGGGGATTCATTTGCATAATTACCTAATGTTATGCTTCACACATGCGTATGATATGTCATTCACTCAGATCACAGGCTAACCCACACGGAGGTTAGCCTGTGATCTGAGAGGGCCGATGCCTTACACAGTGTCGAAAAATGAAAAGAATGCCAAATGACTCGACTCCTTGTTCCAAAACTGATCAAAGATTGTTCCCATGTAGATTAGGAGCTCATGTGCGCAGCATACATACAGCTACTTCTCGATCCCATGACGCCAGATTCCTGATCCAAAGTCCTGTTTTTTCTTTTTCAGCATGAGAACAGCTGCTGGATGGAAAATCATTTCAGAACGGTAAGCTTTCTCTAGCATGGGACCTTCTAGCTCCTGCAAGCAGATCAGTGCAAATGTTTAGTTTTTAAAGTCAACTTATTACTAATGGGAACTTGTGAATGTCTGCAATATGTAATAAATATATCATTAAAATGTCATCTAAAGGATGACTGCATTGCCTGCCTTTTGAGCTGAATCTCTATCTTTTCTTTTTTGTGTCTGAGTTTTAGTTAGCATTTGAAGGAAAACACGCTACTGACAAAAGTTACTTGAAAAATGTATTAAATTACTCATCATATTTTACACACTGAGAAAGTGAGTCTGCATTTGCTAATTGTTCTAAATGTCATGATTTAATAATGCAGCCTGTGATTCAGAGGTATTTACTGACCTTTAACAGCTTGGCCATCAGTGGTGACCAGTTCAGTCCTCATATACTGAACTGTTTTCCCACCAAAAAGTTCTGGTTCTAGACCAAATTAATTTCTAGGACCTCTGTAAGTTGAATGTGAAACTCACTAGCTGGCATTCTGGTTCTAACTAAACTGCATTCTCAGTTACATTCTGAGGCATTTCACTTTTAGTAATTGTTCTGAAACTGTCAACAAATGCTGACATCCCACAAAGACAACAGGGCATTACAAATATTAAAAATTCTAATAAGATTACTGCAATCTGAAATGACAGGACTGTCACATGATAGGAATGCAGTCCTGCTGAACACTGGTTCTGTGGCCGTGCTGCTTTTTATATTCTGCCTGAAAAACTGCAAACAGAGCAGTTCTGATGCCAGGGCCGCTCAGGCAATATCAATAAAAGTTTGAATTTAAGCATTGTAGACACAGTATGTAGACAGTCACTTAATTATAAGGTCTTAATGCCGAAGGCAGATGACCCCCCCAGCAGGCCTGTTGGTGTTTGCACGATGAGATACTTGCAAAAGTCAGAAATTCAAACTAAAAGACAAATAATTAAATGTGCTTTTGGATGCAAGTCCGTTTTGATTTTTCGTTTTTTTTTTTTTTTAATCTCTTCATTATTTATTGCTGTGTTTGGTTTTTTGTTATTCACAGAGGAGGATTTATGATCTGAGGACATTAAGCCCCACACAAGACTTTGTCATGGTGCCCCTTCACTAGGTAAAACCCCCACAATGCCCTCTGGTTGCCCACATGGAAATGCCCGCCTCCTCTGGTTGCTACAGTATTAAACAGTAAGATAGTCAACAGTATTTAAAGTCTGTATGATCTAGGAAAACAGTATCTGGTATCAGCAAATGGTAAATATTAAAAACCCATATTGGATAACATGTGATTCCGTAACGTACATACACAATCAAAGACTAGCAATTCTACCAAACGCTCATTTAACCTTGTCTGCCAACGTTTCAGATGAGGAGAAGAACCGACTGTTTGATCAAAACTGTGAAGCACAGGGATTTGATTTTGAATCAGTAAGAAAATGTCCTCACACTGACAAGTTTTCACAGTCTGCCAGTGAACTCTATTACATCCTCTCAGGAAGAAAACCATATGGGGTTGTATCTTATTACTAAGGCTGCATTCTCTCCACTGTGAAGAATCAAAAGATCATGACGGCTTTGATAAGTGTGAATGACAACACAAAAAATACTCTGGTGGAAATGACGACTGTGCCGTTTGTGCATGTGTTACAATTTAAGAAACAGTAATAATTCACTTCAGGCGATCGAGTGAACACCCAGTGGAGTGCAATGAAAAGGATGGAAGACAGTTACTTTCATAAGTTGCATACCTGTTCCTTCTACACCGTGCCTGTAATATAAAGAACAATGCTTACATGGCTATATGAAACCCCAAAGGAAATCCGCACGTCTGTAAATCTTATGAGAATACAAAACCTAAAATTTCTTGCTTGTAAGGTTCAACAAAGGGACATAACTTCATCTCATCTCCAACTCAAGGACCATGTTGCCGGTGAGAAAAAGGAGGTAGCACGACTGTGGTTTATATTAGGATTAGGGGCCCATCTCCTGTGTGGGTGTCTAAAGGGAAAATACCTCATAACATGGATTTCTGACTTCTATAGGTTCCATACAGGATACATGGTATGCTGTTTGCAAGAATATAGATTCAGATCCATCTCTTTCAAAGGCTCATGTAAAATATTATACTAAATATTATATGACAACATGAAAAATACTATGGTGGAAAAGACGACTGTGCCT
>OMNN01029471.1:0-11036 GCA_900302755.1 Chromis chromis
ATGGGGGTTTTCACTTGTTACCGTCATGTGTATCTAAGTACTGTACTCTGTGTAAAACATAAATACACACAATTCTTTACAATGTTTCAGTTCTCTGTTGAGGGCAATGCAGGCTTGGGCTGAACACATCACGCTCATATCAGCAACTCACCGTCCACCATGTTTCCCTGTTTGAGGAAGAGTCTCTCCTCACACCACTGACAGTGGACCAGTTTTCGTAACTTCTTGGCCGACTCGTCAGCTTGCGTAGGACCTCTCAGCACTCTCACCACCACCAGCACGAAATGCTCCAATGCTACTGCCAACAGCACCTCGATGCCTTTGTTACAGCGCGCCGCCGCTCTTCAGCAGACAGCAGGAAATTAGGATTACATTCTGGTTACATTGTGCATGTCTTCAGGACAGAAATTACAATGAGAAGGTGTACCTGGCCACAGTGGCCACAACCATGCGTGCAGCCAGCTCTCTGTAGTACTCAGTGCGCACAATGTGGCAGAAGTAGTGACGCAGGGTGACATTTGGGGACTTGGCATACAGGGAACTTGTGTCTGTGGACGTCACTGAGATGATGCCCAGGTTACGGACGTTTCTGAAGGCGGCATCCAAGTAGTTCACAGCTGTACCAAATGGATCAAGGTGACTGAAAGATTCAAGAGATACAGACATAGTTTTCTTTATGTTGTAGAATTGAAACCCCTCACACACCTATGACAGCCCTCCAGAAGAGAAACCAAACACAGTTCCTGTAATATTAAGTTGTTATTCATCAGGTTATTATTTGTTCAAGTATTCATTCTTCTAAGCCGTTTGTTATTTGATATCAAAATTCTATGTATGTGGTAATAATATGACAGCTGTGTTTGACAGCTGCTCTACATAAAGCAGGTGTGGAGACACCTACAGACCCCTGTTCAGGAATTCTGCATGACAGTGTGGAAGGACTGTTCTTCTCGTGATTTATCGTTGTCATTTTTGAACCCCTGAATAAGTTGTTCTGCCATCAAACGTAATATCAACAGCAAAGCAAATGTGCTCTATGGATGAGATAAATCACTATATCAATATGGATTTTTAACCATCATTTGAAAAATATAGTCGCATATACTGTACCTTGTATTTTACTTTATATTTATCTATCTATCTTATTTCTATACAGTATTACTGACTGCTTTTTGCCTTGTACTGCTGCAACACCTGGATTTCCCCTCTGGGGATCATTAAAGGATTATCTTATCTTAAAACCCTTTAAGCATTTTTTAATGATTGGTTAATACCCTGCACACTTACATGTAGTCAAAAGCCCGCAGGTGCATAATGACATTGGCGTCCATCTTGGCAACCTCCACCGTTGCAATGGGTACTCCCTCAACCTCACCGTCAGGCCCCCGGGGCCCTCGTGGGCATCCATCAAGCCGGATGTGGTTGAGCTTGCAGTTCTCTTTGATCATTTTGACACACGTGTCACTGATATCCGTTATGGTCACTTTGATGGCATTACGAAGATGCTTTGCCCACTGGAGGCCCATGATGCCTGAAAGGCAGCACAGCAGACAGAAGATGGAGGTTTAGTGCTACAGTTGACCAATCATGACTGCCAAGAAAAAAACTGTCTTTCAAAAATGTGATTATCTTTCAGTCTCAGATTAAGTCAAAAAAAATGATGACAAATTAATTTGATGTTGTGACTGTTTACAGTGGCTCCCAGTATGTTTCTGAATGAACTGTAAGATTCTATTGATTACTTTAAGTCTCTTTAAGTCTCTCTCTTTCATCCATGGCATCTTAGTGCCTTTTTCTAAAGATTTTTTCCACTGTTATTTCATAGTTGCAGTAAAGACAAAGAAACCAGTGGAAATACATGCAGCAGAAGTCTGGCTGCATGTATTAGAACTGGGGCACTTTGCCATTGCTATCATCATTATTTTTAATGTTGTTGTTGATGTCGTAAAATTCCTTTTGTTTGTCTGAGCAATAGTTTCTATATACTATATAATACACAACTGATGGGGATCAACTGATCATCTCCCTGCTGAGTCACTGGAGGTCTGTATATGTTAATGCTGTTGTTGTGCTTCTATTCTAACACTCACCGGTGGCTCCAAAAGCATCCAGACACTCGAGCGGGTTTCTCTCCTCGGTCAGAACAGCCAGTGAACAAAACACCAGCTGCCTAAAACATAAATGCCCCCCCCACCAGAAAATGATGTTTAAACGGATGTTCATAATCAGAGGTTGTCTGCATATACTGTGTATGTTTTTTGGAGTGCTCATCTCCACCTGTTGGTCTTCATTTTGCGGTTGAAGTAGGTGTCACTCTTCTGCGGTGTGGTGTGGTTTGGGAGGAGCTGGACATTTGTTCCCAGTTCTTTCATGATTTCATAGGCATGACCCGACGGAGCTGCTGACACATCAAGACAAACAGAAAGATCAACTTTTTAGTGCTAATATTGTCAAGTCAAACTGAAAAGAACACTACATGAATATGGACTAAAACATGAATATGAATAAAAATGGACGAAAATAAAGGAACAAGCGCCAGGAATCGACATCCAAATGAAAAACAAGCCAGAAGGAACCATTCTGCAGTCGGCCTGCGTGTCTCCCAGACCATAAAACAGAACAGCCAGCCATGGGAGTGGAGTGGAGACACTGTGTCAGAGAAAGATACTGTTTGCTCAGCAGTATGTGAAATGAAGTTCCCAATGCTTTAAAATCCTTTGCATAAAAGCATTACATCATTTAAAATATTTCTTTTTCACTTTAAATTAGTATAAAAACAAAGGATCATAAAATGGTTCACTAATGGTCAATGCAGTAAATGTCACACACTGCCTGATGTGGAGCTAAAAGATTAGGATAGCAGTGGGTCATTTTCATTTTATTTAATGTGTCATTTAAGATACATTAGACATTTTGATAGATATTTTGTTACCTGTGTATATTTATGTTATGTTTTTTGCAATAGTATACACTGTATGTGCAATGTTTAAAGTCTGTTTCTCTTTGTGTTTTCTTTATTTAATCTAAAGGTTATTCACCTAATGTTGACGACAAATGCTAGTGCCGAATGCTAACAGCCTATGTCTACGGAACTAATGGAACGGCAAAATCAAACTGTCAAACTAAAGAAAGGACAGTAAAAGGGAAAACAGTTTGGACCCTGAGTGGAATCCAGTTAAAATTCTGAGTAGACTGATAAATCCCTTGAAAGTAGGGAAACCAGGAGGATGCTAAGAACATTACTGAACTAAGACTTTGCTGCATTTACATGTTTGGTTTGGAATGTGCATGGAGAAAGACATCCTGTAAAGCCAGTATTAACTTAGTTCATTAAAAAGTTGCATGTAGAGCATGAAACAATCATTTTAATGATCAATTAATCAATTAATTATTAAAGTCAGAGGAGGTTCTCTAATCAGGTTGGGAAGGGTGTGGTCTTATTGCTGCTGGCTGTGGGTCTGTGTTTCAACATGTCAGATAGTGAAGCAGCTTTTATTGTTTGTGCAGGAAATGCAAACATTTTGTACATGAATCACTTTCAGGTAGCTTTTCAACAGGTCAGTTTCAGATTGGGCCAAACAACCTGTTGAACCTGTGAGCACCACTAATTAAAAATACATTACAAAATAAAAAACACACTTCCGTCAAGCAAAAGTCAAGCATACAACATTTGATACCAGGAAAACTCTGTGTTTCTGACCTGACTCTTCAAATGGTACATCTGAGCTCCCAGAGTAGCTGGCCTCAGTCTCTCCCTTGTTGATGTGCCGCTTAAGGTGACTGATCATGTCGGTCTTTCGGGCGATGGTGACAGAACACACCACACAGTGGTAGTGAGCCACATGTCTCCCCGACACCTAGACAGGTGAATACAAACAACAAAGTGTTGAAGGAAATTGGATTGTTTCTCTCGCAACACAGAAAGGACTGTTTATAGAATATGCATGGTTATGTATGGTAACAATGACTTTATTGTAGCTGTAATATCCTGTAATCATTTGGTAGTAAGTCAATAATAAATATTTACTTGCTTTTAAATGGATCTGAGGAAGTCTTAACAGTTATTGCTAATATATATGTAGAGAAGACCTTTTCTGTTTAAACTGCATTTTATGCATCTACAGACCTGTTCTCTTCATTAAATTCCTACCATGTGCTGTCTTAGAATCTCCAGATGACATAGTTAGCTGTGAAATGTTCAGCCCCATAGAATGAAGCCTTTTTACGACCCTGAGAAGCTATTTCTGCTGGCATCTATTTTTTAAGAAAGGTACAAAGCGCTTGACATGAATTAATCCTCCTGTGCTGATCCTGCCTGACATTGCAGTAGTAACTTGATCTGCAGACACTTTGTGTGTTTAAACCTGATCTCCGCTGAGGCTGGGCTTCAGGTTTCGGCAGGGCAGGTGGCAGATGCACATCCTCTGGCCTGTTAAGAGACAAGAGTCAAAAGTCAGCCATTTATCATGATAGTCATTATCACCATCCCCGCTGTCAGCTTCCGCTCATCTGGAACCGAGATGCAGAGGCAGCAGTCTAAGCCAACTAGTTCAGATCTGTTTTCCTACCAGACACAAAGGAGCAGCGGTTCTACTCTGAACTAACTCTGCATGTCTGGTTTCCTCATCCTGTACCTGGTAGTGAGTCCATAGACCCTGTGGAGGAAATGTTTCTTGAACATCTGCATCAACAATCCCATTCTTTCATTCACTACCAAGAGCTTGTGATCACAGGCGATAGGACTGCAGATCATCTGGTAAACTGAACGCTTCACTTTGCGGCTCAGCTCCTTCTTCACCATGACAGACAAGTCCAGCTCCAGTCCATCTGAGTCTCCCACGCCTGTCTACTCTCACCACCTGCAGTAAGCAATTCACCATCTTCCAACAGATCACTATGGCTTCATATTTGGAGGTGCTGATTCTAACTCCAGCAACGTCACACTTGCTTGCAGGCAACTCCATGCATATTTTGTATTTCTATATTTTGTATTTTGTATTTCTAGTCATATTTTGTATATTTTGCACTTCCTATGCATATTCTGTATATTTTCTAAATAAGAGTGTTCTATTTCTTATTTTATTCTATTTTTCTATTGGTTACTTGTTACTTTTTATTTTGTCTTTCTTACATGCTGCTGGAAACTTAAATTTCCCTGAGGGAGTCATCCCAAAGGGATCAATAAAGTTCAGTCTAAATCTAAGTCTCTAAGTCTAAGGACCACACCTGGACACATCTGGACATACAGTAGCAGGGATGCCTTGCGATTCTGTCCATGAAGATCAGGGTCTACATCTTGGGACAAAGCACAGCCTATGCAGAGTCCACTGGCTTACTGCCCAGTATGCAGACACTTACAGAGGGATTTGAAAGTTCCTCATTAGGTGGGACCCTCCTTTCCTGTAAAATGCTGTCAAAACCTGAAGTGGTTTTCTTGTATAAGTCATTATGGGACCCTGTCAGACCGAAATGCTCTTCTTGAGTATCATGTTTCGAATGATGAGGTTTAAATTTTAAGAGCTCTAACATACAGCTGCCATTTTAGAAATAAGCAGCTGCATTGAGAGCAGACACTGAAATAAATGTATTAAGGTTCACAAATGAACAGGTTTCTACCATTTGTGCATTCCTCTTTTGCATCATTTGCAGTATCAGCACTTTTCACTGTATTAACATTTTGTATTCTTCAAAGCTCTCCATTATAACAACCTGACCCTCTTGACTGACAGGCCACACTATCGATCCACTTTGTGCAAAAGAAGAGTGACATGATGAACGAAACAGCCACTTTTTAGGAACAGTCTGAGGAAGAAAACCTGGTTAACAAAGAAAGTCCATGACCATACGGTGTCACCCATCATCTCTGATTGGTTTTAGGTTAGACAAAGAAAGCTTGGCTGGGTCAAACTAGCTTTGTAGGACACCCCTCCAATCTTTGATTTTTTTTTTACTTTATGGGAGACAGAAATGATAAAAAATTGGGAGAGCTGTCTTTCAGTTTTGCCATGGTCGAAATGTGTTTTTTCCTGGTTAGGTCCTGTAGGTTCCAGTAAAGGGACATCTTAATGGTCCAGTTACAGCTACAGCCTACATGTTGTTTCTGTTTCAGCATGACTGTGCATGAAGCAGGGTTTCCAGAAATGGTTTTCCTAGTTTGGCATGGATGAACTTGACTGAACTTTAAGTGCTAATCTCAGCGCCATCCAGGATTAACTGAGACACAGAAAGTGATCAAGACAGTATTACCTAACATTAGTCACTGTCACAATGGAGATGCTTTGCTTTCCTACCTTGAAACTCCACGTAGACTTTCCAATGGAGGTTCTGCAGGTGTCGGCGGAGTTTATGGCTGTAACAGGCTTTAAATTTCTCCTCAGGACACAGAGGACATGATTTCCGCCCCGCTGATGAGTGAGTGAGTCAGTGAGTGAGTGAGTGAACACCAAGTCACTCCATATTTCATTATTACTCATTTCTTTCTTGAATATTCAATTCAATGTTTGGTGTGTGACATGCCAAATAACTGCATTAAAAAAAAACTGCAATGATTGTCTAAAGTAATTTCAATCATCACATCGTATTTAATGGATCCCTGCAGTTTACCAAAACACACACACCATCATGTGCCGAACATTCCCCAGATGAAGATGCCTAATGCAGTTAGCAGAATGCTTGTTCCATGGCTCATTGCTGTGTTTACTTTTATACAGACTGAAATAAATGTTTCAAAGGATTATTTCTAAAAATCTGAATTTTTAAACATGGTGTCTAAAATATATTCATGAAAAACAAACATTAAACAGCATCTGAAACATTCTGTGTCACTCAGCCATCTGACTTATCATCTAACTTTTGCAGCCCTGAAAATCACAAATATAAAATCACTGTCTTCTAATTCAATTCAATTCAATTGTATTTATATAGTGCATATTTACAACACAAGTCATCACATAGCGCTTTCCTCTATTATCCTAAACACTCATACATATCTCTATATCATCTCTATTTTCTTTAAAAATGATTACTTTAATAAAAGTAGAAGAAAAGAACAATAAAGATTTACTGAGGAGCTGAACTCACCACCATTGAGGTCAACCAACACCTCGAGGCCCTCGAGTTTAGTTTGGATGGAGATGTGTCTCTCTGTTTGTGGAAAAGAAGAACATTTGGGATTTTGTCAGAGGAATCTATCTGTGAACTATAGTTAATAATTGAATATGTTATTAAGTAATTAAATCCTACAGAGTGTGTGAATACAGGTAGGCAGCTGTAACACACAGAAGCAGCTTGTATGAAGTTACCAGTGGCTGTAGTAGAGGGTTTGGTATCACTGTCTGCATCTGCTTCACTCTCTGCCACCTGCTCTGCAGCCTGGTAAGTAGTTGAAGGTGCATCTTCACCATCGCCACCTACAGACAGAGAGGTAAGAAAACAATCTTACCTTTAGCTGTTTTAAACTGCACCAGCTCAGATTGGTCCGCTACAGTTTAGAATGTTTTGGAAAATACACATAGTGACTAAAAAGTTTTGTGCATTAAGTTTTCTCTTCAGTTTTACATAAATAAAAACATTTTAAAGAAGAAGCTTATTATTAAACTCAGTGTTTAGTTTCTTTGTTCCAGCTAATTACCTGAAAACTTTTCTTCTAACCTTATTTAGATATAAGAATTTGTAATTGACAGGATATTTCCAAGAAAAGCACTGGGCGGTCCTACTTCTAGGTAAATGCTGCATTATTTCTACTTGAGGTTTTAAGAGAAAAATACTAGATTATGAGTTAATTTTAAAAAAACAGTCAGTCAGTATCCATCAGGGTGTCCTGGAAAGATGAATAAAAACTCAGTGTGTACTCTTGCCAACTTTGCAGAGCCGTACATTATGGATCTGCATATTCAGTCAATATTCACTTAACTGATGGTTCTGCTGAGGTTGGTGGAATTGTACTCTTGGAAGTTTTTTTGTTTGTTTTTTTACTTTCAAACTGATCTGATTATTACCAAAAAAGCCCTTTTCAGACATGCAGTCCAATCCCTTCATTGAAGACAGCTAAACATGTCAGCTTCATGTCTAAATTAGGTGCACTTGCTGACCTACGATGTGTATTTTTCAATGAACTCATATTATTTACTGGTTGTTACATTTTAATCAGAACAGTGGGTCACTCAGCTTGATAAGCGGGAACCTGATGTTTTCACGAATTTCTCTTCTATCTGTCTGTAGCAGTAGATACACGCCTCACTCAAACACAACAGTCACTCATGTTTTATATCACATTTGTTCACGTCAAAAGTAACTGGCCAATGATACTCGGTTGCGTTTAAGTCCATCCTCTGTCCGGGGTTGCCCCAAACCAAGAAAATAAATGTGAATTACATCCGGAAATCTGGGCTCCTTTTGACCGTTAACCCCCCTAATGCCAGTTCACACTGCTCCGACACAATCCAAACAGCACTGCCACGTTCAACTGACCCAGGCCCATTTAGGAGATGCTCCAGGTAGTGACAAGTGCCGATGCTACCATCTAGCTAACTGCTAAATGCCAATGCTAACTGCTAAGATACTACCATTCTACTACAGCTTTTGCTACTGTTAAATGCTACAATGCTACCATAGGCCTAGATGCCACACACAACTGCTAAGTGCTAAGTGCTAATGCAAGAAGGCAAAAAAAAACTAAATGGAGAACAAACGTAAAACAAGACAAACCTGTACCTTACAACATAAACTCACCTGAGCTGGCCGCATGGTCCCAAAGAGAGACTCTAGCAGGCCACTCTCCCACCTTATAAACACTTCCTCTTCCTGGAGCTCTGCCTATTGGGAGAAGGAAAATGGGGTGGGGAAAGCAGACCAGAGGAGATGTCTCGAGAGGCCTAGACTTTATCCTCTCCTCCTGCCAGATTAGGCATGTTTAAATTCATTAAATCATTAAACATAAAAGCCTAAAGTTATTTCTCATCATGCTTTTTTCCATTATAACTTGCCTTTATGACTTTTCACAAGGGTTTAATTTTTTTTTTCCATTTTTCAACTCACCCATAATCATAAAGATTTTCAGATTTTAAATGATGAAAGAAAAACAAATGGAAATTTCAGGCCCTTATGTTGTCAATTACATGTGAGCTGTGTATTCTACACTGTAGGCGTTTTGGACAGGAAAGCGAAAGAAGAGGGAGGTTAAGTGGAGTTATATCTGAGTGTGATCTTTCACTCAAAGATCACTTTAGGATTTTTGTCCTGCTCTCGCCCCTCTACTGAGCACTGAACCCAGGAGTCAAAACAAGTCGGGATGCATCTGCAGGTAAAGGTCCTGGAGGTAATGGAAAGATGTCAGGGGTGAATTTTTGACCAAAGCTGAAGACAGTCTCAAAACAAGTTCATGCAGCTTTGATAAAAAAAAAATAAAAAAAAGAAATCTAAAAAATCTGTGTCAGTTCAGTAAACATTAAATATGACACCACAGTCTTTGTATAAAAAAGGATCACAGCTTGTGTTTGTAAGCAACAAATGCTGTTTGTGAGGCTTCATCCTTTTATATGCAATCAGTTTAGTGTTTCTCTGGAGTCGCCTGATTTAAAAACCAAAGTGCAAAACAACAGATCAAAATAACTGCACCGAATACAATAAATGACGTCCAGCAGATGTTCTACACTAATATGTTTGTAATCCCTGTTAAATTCCCAACGGGACACAGAACAAGCTTACTCAGATAAATTCAAGGTTTTATTTTATTTTATTATTTTTCCCCTCATGTCTTTTAAGAAAGTGTTCAGCAGACTGAATGTGTGCTTCTGCTGGCTCAGTTGTTTTCAGCTCCTTGTTCATGTAATGTGTTAATGGGTTTTACACAGGTTGTGTGGAGCTTGCAGGAAGATACCAGTAAAACCTGTTATTTTCCTGATACACGGAGCTTATTGTAGGAAATATTTCATGTTGAAATAGTCACAGCGGCTCAGAGGTTAAGCTAGTTTGACCCTGGCAATTTCTGCATGGACCTTACATGACTGCCTGTATTTCTCTGGGATTTCTTTGCAGCCCAAACACACACACATTTCTCTTTAAATTGGTGGACAACAGTCAGTGTGTTTCTGTCTTTGACTTTGTGTTACAGCTTCTCTGCTAAATATCCCCGTATTTATCACAGAGAATATGCCATCAATAGCTTACTTTCACTTTGATTTGACCAAAAACTAAAGTGATTTGCACATACTTCATCAGTGTCAGACCCAAATGCACATCTTGAGTATAATGTTTATTAATGAAATTTAAAGTTTAAAGAGCTCTAATGTGCCGCTGTGACATTAGACACAAGCCCTTGTGGTAAAATAATAATAACTGACACCTTTAACAACTTTCTACCAGCGTTTCTCTCTTGAATCATTTGCAGTAACAGCTAATATTTTTTTCTATATACACCGATCAGCCTCAACATTCTGACCACTGAGAGGTGAAGTGAATAACATTGATCATATTGGTACTATGTGGTGTTCTGCTGGAAAACCTTGAATTTTGCCATCCGTGTTGATGAGACTTAGACACCCAAATAAACATTGTCCCAGAACAAGCACACTCCCTCATGCAAATGGCAATCCCAAATGTCACTGTTCTACCCCCGCAGGAAAATGCACCCCACCACATGGCAAAAACATCAAACAATCAGGAACATCTTGAGGAACATGACAATGGCCCAAGATGTTGATTTGACCTCCAAACTTCCTAGACCCCATTCTGATCAAGCATCAACAAGATGCAGTGGAACAAGTTTGATTGACAGAGGCCCCACTGCACAAGCCAGAGTACCCAAAGGATCCACTGCCAACATCCTGGTGCCAGACCCCATAGGACACCCTGAGAGGTCCTCTTGTCCATGCCCAATGGTTCAGAACATTTTTGACCACATAAGGGGGACCAACACAATATTAGGCAGGTGGTCATAATGTTATACCTGATCTGTGTATTTATATTTTATTCATAATTTGATTTAATGGTGGTGCTGAGGTGGAAAAGACAGCAGAACAGAATATGACAAATGCTGC
>OMNN01029473.1:0-11717 GCA_900302755.1 Chromis chromis
CACCACCACCACCACCACCACCAGCTCCACCACTATTTCTCTCCTCGCCCTCTTGCCAGCCTGTTGGGGAGGTGTTACCAGCAGCTGGTGCCTTTGCATAATGTGCGAGGTGTTTATGCGCGTTTTTCATCTCTCCCCGCGTATGTGTGTGCGTGCGCGTGTGTCGGAGAGACACGGAGAAGAGAATGTGGGAAAGAACGGAGGCTGTTCTCGGATGGTACAAATTGCTTTTTTGACCCCGTAATTAGTGGCAGAAGACACTCTGAAGGAGCCGGTGATGAAGCTCCCGTGGCCGGATTTCAACATGGACGCATAAATTATCATTTATGGAGCACTAATGGCCCTGTTGAGTCGTCCTCTCAGACCTCGCTCTGCCACGCCGGCTCTGCGATCGTCCACGACTGAGTCTGGTCATCTTTTATGCGTTATCTCCGTGGCGGGAACGCTAACTATGACATGAAAGAACGCCAGCTCTCCTCCCATCCCCTCTGCCTTCTCAATCCCTTTTCCTCTTCTGTCATCTGCTGCTCTTTCTTTTTTCCACATCCCTTCTGTTTCATCCACTCCTTTTACCACTTCTGTTTTCCTTTTCCTTTCTGCTAACCCACTAATATACTCATTATCTCCTTGCTTATCTTGCCTCCCTCTTTGTCTTTTCCACTCATCCACTTCATCCTCCCTTCTTATGAATCCATTTTTCTCTCCTTGTCCTGACTCAATACTTCACATGCCCCTTTTCCTCTTTACCTGTTTCCACCCTTTTCCTTTCTGCTCACACTCTCCTTTCCTTTATTTTACTCTCGTTTCCACATCCTTTTTTTTTTTTTACTCTTTCTAAAGTAAGATGTGCAAAATGCATCACAGTGCCGACATCCGCAACCCATTCCCTCTACTTATGTCATCCTGAATCTTCGCTTTCTGCTTTCCCTTCCGAGGCCCTCATTTCTTGCATTTTACTCCCTTTACCTCCTGTCTTTTCTCACATTCCCCTGATATACTCCTTCTTTCTTAACACCTCTGTCTTCTCATATTTCCCCTCCCCTTATTCTTCCAATATTCATCTCTTTTCCTGTCCTCACTCATCACCTTACTAGCTCCTACACTTTCTCCCCTACTCTCCTTTCCTCGCTCCTCATTGCTCCTTACATTTCATTTCTTCCCGTTTCATTTGTCTTTTCCCATTCTTTTATGCTAAATTGCCTTACACTACTTGTTGCCGCAACCAACAGAAAGCGGTACAGATGGAAAGTTAAATTCCCTTATGCACCTGCATAGTGCTTTGCATAAATTATTCATCATGCAACAGTTTTTTTTTTTAGCCTTTTCAAAGCAGATATATTGCATTATCTTCACACATGTGGGTTAACAGACAAAAATGGTGTGTCTTTTAATGTAAGTGTGTATGTTTCTTGAATGCCGTGCCGTGTTTGACACTCACAGTGGGTAAGGTTTGCCCTTAAAACAGCTGTCATTACAGAAGAGAGTGGAAAGGAATGCAATTAGACACGTCAGCTCTGCGATCCATCACTGGCTATTATGGCCTCCACAAGGTGAGGAAAGGAGAGAATGGTCCATAGATACTGCAAGGAACACACACACACACACACACACACATACACACACACATACAGTAAGTGGGTCCTCTGTGTCCGACTGGTTTGTGATAAAAAATTAAAATACAGATGTGCTCATAAACAGGAACATAAGTAATCAAGTCTGCTTATACTCACCAACACTGTCCAACTATCCAACACTGGAGAAACCATCTTTTCTCCTTTTGGCTACCATAAGGACATGACCACTTAATATGGCGCCAGTGGAGGAGGGAATTTGCTCAAGGACTCTTGGAATGATTTGGTTGCGTGGAAAATCAAATGTAGTTCTGTCAGATTGAAGTTTGAGAAGTTCCCTTCATTATTTCCGCCTTAAAAAAAATGGGTTGGATCAGTGGCCTTAATCTTGGGGAGTCTAAAGGGTCATGAAGTGAGATCTTTGCTTTTTCTTCACTACTTGACTTTTTTTTCTATAAACTATTAAAGTGAACTGGCCACCACCTGCAGAAAGTATGCAACCATTAACAAGGATGCTGTTTGAGCTTTTATGCCACAAAAGTTAAGAAACACTGATACAGATAATGGGTTTTGGCTGTCTGTTTCAGCTGTAAACTGCTCATATTTGCTGTGTCTCATTGCCTTCTCTTACAAGTTCTTACGAGTCCATGAAGCTCATAATATAGATACAGAATACGGATATGACTTCTTTGCATTGACTGTACACTCTGATATAAGTGTCAAACCCCCACTGTAGCTTAAACAAAATGGTTATAATCATTTCAGGACCTCAAATTTTCCACTTCAACACAGATCACAGCAAGTAATAAACCTCACTGTAAACTCTTTCTTTAAGAATGGCTGTAACAATTGCTTGCTTCTGCTTGAACTTGGCAGCAGGTCTTGTCCTTGCCTCTCATTGGATTTTGACATCCATGCATCTGCACTTAGATACCTCAGACTCCACGAAATGAATAATCGACTGAACGCCTCAACTGCAGCATAGACAGCATCTCCACTGTCCTTCCATCATCAGCTCGGTATGTTCCAAACACTGAATTTGATTGATTGAAACATTGATTGAAAATGAGATGTGAAATGGGAATTGAAGCTGACCACTGTGGATTCAGTCTGTGTCAGTGTCTTCTGTTTCTTCATGTAATCCCAGACTGACTCCATAGTGGGGAGGTCAGTGCTCTGTTGGGGCAACACCCCATCCTTTGCAAGACTTTATGTTCTTATTGTCACTGAAGATAAATAGCCCTGAAGTAGCCATGATCAATTCTAACTTTGTCCCAAATGACCCACTCATCTCAACACTTGGCCATGGTGCCAACTAGTAAGTAATAAATTAAGCATTGTAGAAAGAAAGGAAAAAATAAGGAATGTAGGGGGTTTGGAGAGGCCTAATAGAGGGCTGCTGTACCTCCTGGACTGTTATAAACCGTCAGTTAACAGAGCCCACCACATCTTCAAACACACTGCCTTAGTGTGATGAGTTCCCTGAAGAGGTCTGCGGCTACTCTGCCTTGAAAGCACCCAGATTTTTGCCGGTGTGTGCACTTTTAATTGCACTCCCATCGCTTGCCCCCCAGCCCCTCGACTCTCTCACTCTCTCACACATTCTGCCCCTCGCTCACCCTTTCTTCACAAGGCCCCCGACTGCTCACTCCTCCCCCTTGTCTCTTTCTCATTCTGTCGTTTTAGCCCTTTCTCTCTATCTGTCCATTCTTCAAAGAGGAACTTCATTCACTTTATTTTAATTTCATAGACGAACCCTAAGGGGAGGAATGAGAGATGGCAGCGTGAGAGGGAGGGCGAAATAAGAAACTCTGCTTTATTTTAGTGATGGCTCTGTGGTATCGGGGCAAAGCCTTTGATGGCTGGTTACTGGCCAGCCATGAGCGCTGCCTAATAAACAAATGAATAACCCCTAACGGAATGGTGTTACGAGCTGATGTCTGTGAAGACGTGCTGTAAAAGGATAGCCCTGATTTATTGCAATTTGGTCTCATTTTCTTGCTCCTGGCCTTGTCTCTTTTAGTTCTGATAACACTGTACCGAAGCAATTGATCTGAGATCTGGTAATGAAATTGGAGAGGCCAAGAAAAGACCAGTCAGACAATCCAAAAGGTTAGCAGCATTATCCAGAACTCCTAATTGGAAAGTAAAAGGGAAAGTCACTTACATAAAGTCTTGGAAATTCCTCTGGACAACAGACCTGTGTGCATGCACAGGCACAGTACTTACTGTACGTCTAAATAGATCCATCGACTGGTTTGTTGACCTTTTGTCTCTTGGTGATTTCATTCAAGAGCTTGAAGTACACCAACTACAATGTAACCAGTGGGAGAAAAAACATGTTCACCAAATCACAAATGTGCCTGACTGTTGTGTGGTTTGACCTCCAAGATCAGACTAGAGTGAAGTGTGATGCCATTACTGCTTTGGAAATGAGTGCTACAATGAGCTACACAAGGTCAAAGTTTGAGAACCAGCATGGCCTTGTAATAATACCTTGGACACTGAACTAATTCCAGCAAACCAACCATGAGAGGGAAGCGGCTCATATTTTTGAGGTTTACCTGCTTTTAACCTGCTCACCTTTGACTGATGTGTGGCATTAAGCCTTTAACATTCACCTCCCCTTTTTTATTGAAGAAGACTAAAAGGCATGGAGGACATTTTTTGGTGCAACTTTTCTACTCAAAACAGAGTACAGCACAAAGTGATTCAACAAGTATGTGCACCTATAGGCGACAGAAAGGGCAAGTAACAACTCTGTATATGTCCCCATATTACAAAGTAAGGAACTAATGTTGATGTGTTCTTGGTGTTTCAAAATGGTTTATATTATTTGAATTGTGAGGACTGAGCTGAATTATCATGTGGACTGGCTTCAGGCTTGGCTTAAGGTTAGTCATAAAATTCAGTTTCTCAAGAAACATGATAAGAAAATGTGCAGACTTCTCAGTATGCACTGTTAAGGCAAAGAAGGGTAGAAACTTGATATGTATCTTCATATATATTGAGTTAGGTCATCCACTGACTTTATAAGTAAAACCACGTTTTACATGATTAAATGGTTACAGTGATAACTATGATGAAGGTCAGTGTCCTCTTCCTCTCTGGACTTCTAATTTTATAGTGACCTGTAGCAGCCATTCATGGTGTCTTGTATTAACTCTGGTACAAAGGTTGTCATGGCAGGAACTGGGGTGACTCTTTAAAATGCAAAAATCTGGGATGCAAATGTGATTTTAATGTGCATCAGTGCTAACTCAGCAATCATTGAACTCAGTATCTTAAGTACAATGGACTTGTTTTCTTGAGTTACATAAGTTGGTTTTACATAACAATAAGTCACGAGATCAGCTTTGGTATATGCAGAATGTAAAAAGGAGCTTTCTCCAGGTTTTCTCCATAATTGCCCAGTGCCAGAGCCCCCTTTGCCTGTTCCATGGCCATGTCAGGCCCAATTTATATGCAACACGAGGACATTTTAATTGAAGGACATCTACAACACACACTGTAAAATGGTAAATGGTTCGCACTTATACACTTGTTCGCACTTTTCTTTAACCTGAGTGAGGCTCTACTATATGCTTTATAGTGTGTCTCTCATTTACCCATTCAGACACACCAATACAAGCAAGGTGCTTGCCTGCCACAGGAGCAACTCGGGGTTTGTTGTCTTGCCCAAGGATGCTTTGGGACATAGAGGGGCAGAGAATCGAACTGCCAACCTTCCGATTAGTAGAGAACCCCGCTCTACCACCTCAGCCATGGCCATCGTGGGTAATAATGTAACTTTTTGCCCTTTGATTTCTCTTCCAGGTAAGTTCAACTAAGCCTGGAGTTTGATCATTTGATTGCCTCTGTTCATTGCCTAATTTACTGCAACATTCCCATTTAGTACGTGTTGAGTACAATATTATTATCAAAAACAATGATGGCTAATACAACAACAATAAGATTCAAGTGGTAGTAAACCTTAATTAATCTTCACTTGCCTATGTGGCATGTACGGAAGCCCTAAATGGCCATGGGTCAACTTAATTTTTTTCGCTCTGTTTTCTCGAGAAAACGAGATAATTCTCCTCCTTTTTCTCGTTATAACGACATAATTTTGTCGTTATCACACGATAACAAAATCCGTTATGTCGTGATAACGACAAAATGATCTTGTTTTCGCGAGAAAAAATCGTTTTCCTGTTACAACGAGTTAATTTTCCAGTGAGGTACAAAGCGAAACCAACCCGCCAGACCAGAAGGTGCTCTGCTGCCACTGCACACTACCGACTGAAGCCAGGCCTGGACGTTTGCAAAAGTACAAATGAACACATGAACAGGCTTAACTTACCTCATTAGAGTGTGCAGCTACAGTAGAGCACGTCCAGGCCTGGCTTCAGTCAGTAGTGTGCAGCAGCAGCAGAGCATCTTCTGGTCTGGTGGGTTGGTTTTGCTTTGTACCTCACCGGAAAATTAACGATTTTGTTTTCTCAAGAAAACAAGATAATTTTGTCTTCATCATGACATAACGGATTTTGTTATTGTGTAATAACGACAAAATGATGTCGTTATAATGAGAAAACGGAGGAGAATTATCTTGTTTTCTCAAGAAAACAGAGCGAAAAAATTAAGCTGACCCATGGCCATTTAGGGCTTCCGTAGACATGCACTGATTTGGGTTTTTTTTGCTACTCTGGACACCTTGCAAGCAGGTATTTATGTGCAAAACTCCATTTCAGTGGTTACTAAAGAAAACCTCATATCTCCAAAAGGTCAGCTTTTTGGGATGAACAAAAACAGCTTTGTTTTTACCTCGACCCCCATGTATTTTTTGACTTCATCCAGTGCAGTTTGAAAGGTTTCCATAAGCCTCAAGGGTCATAAATTTCTCTCCACCTATAGTTTTTCGTTTAAGTTCAAGCTTGTTCATGAAGATTTTACACACGACAACAGCTACTGTTGTATGTGCATGTGAGTACTGTAAATGTACATCCCCATGAGGGCTTGTAAGCCTGCGTATGATGCATCAGTGTGTGTGTGTGTGTGTGTGCATGTGAGCGTGTCAGCATGCAGGTGTACAGGCTGTGTGAAAGATGAGCCCTGACGACGGGCCGTCCACCTTGCCCTTTGGCTATTTCTGTACAGTGCCTTCCCCGGCGTCGGTTGCGTAATGATCTGGGAGATAGAGATCGCTCTTTGTTTGTTGTCTCTATCAGCCATAACTGGGCCTTGGTGCCAGAAGGTCAAGTGTACAGAATAAGAACAGGCTTACACAACACAGAAAACACAGACACACCTTTGATGTGAAAGAAGGGATGTGTGTGTGGCTCTCAGATTGAGGGCGGTGATTGATTTCAGACAACAGAAATCTAGCTGTGTGGAAGTGGACCTGCAGTATACCATTTCAGCTGCAAACACTTTATGTGGGGATGCTGAACTCAGAGCCAGTTTTTTTTTTCTTACGGAGATCCAGTGTATTCGCTCTGTCCTGAACAACTTCTGCATGGAGGACCATTTTAGTAATGGCAGACATAACGGGAAAACAGTTCTAAAGTTCTACAAACAACTAGACCGTTAAAGTTTGTAGTAGTTCACTGTAAAAACCTTAACCTTTTCAAGTCGAGCTTAATTTTCTTAACATTTTTAACAACCTGCCAGTGTATTGTTGTCTCATAATTTTCCAGAAATGAGTATCTTATATATGATATCTTCAAAAAGGAAAAGCAGTGAAACTAAGTTGCGATTGTCCATAAAGAAAGTGCAACAAATTTGCCATAAAAAGTGACCTGGATGTTACTTTTTCACACTTTATGTCCACCCTATTGCTGTTGTTGTTGTTCACTCTCCACACAGTAAAGTAGCTATAGAGACCAAAACCATTTTCTGTACCGGACTGTAAACATGTTTATTTGAGGTGTAAAGTTAGACATTTTAACACAAGGATCTACGGGGATTGACTCTCTTTTGGAGCCAGCCTTGGGTGGCCATTTCAGGAAGTTTTTGGCACTTCTGCATTGGCTTTACTTTTCAGCCTCTGAAGTTGCCACTTTAGCCAAATGCAATAAACAAAGCAGCTCTTCTTCTTGCTGTCAGGATGTTGCCGCCATATTTCCTAGTGCGCATGTGTGGAACATGTCTGAGTATTCATATCCCATATGACTGTCATATGTGTAGAAGCAAGTGCAAGTCTGGAAACCATGAATGGGCTTTAAGGCATATTCCTGCCTTTTATGAAAACAAATACAGCTTTAAAACAAATCTCATGGTCTACCTCGGCAGATGCAGTTTAAACTGTGCTGACAAAGACTGTGAGATGCAGTTGTAAGCTCCAGAAAAGTGGACCATGACTGTTTTTTCAGATCCAGTAAGATGTTATTTAAAGCTCTGGAAAATGCCCTATTTTGTCTCCTAAATCTACTGCTCCTGAGGTCAAGAATAAACTTTCACCTGCAGCTCACAATAGCAGATTTGCATCATAATGACTGACATGTTAGTTATGCACTGACTAGTTTGTTCAATGTCTCATTTACATGCAAAAATAACTTGAGAATTTTGCAGTGTGGAAAAAAACAGTCCAAATTCGTGTCCGTTCCAAAGCAGAAATCTCTCAAGATGAACACTTTTTTCAGTTACAAGCAACTTTTAATTGAATGAATTATGTGGTCCCAATACTCAGTGTGCTGGCAAGTGCCAGTACTGTCTCCTGATAACCTAATGTGGTGCTACATCTATTCACACTTGGCCCAGAGAAAAGAAGGACACACAAAAATATCTAATTTTTCTAATAACTATTGCTGAAATTCTTATGTTAAAGGAGGCTCTGTTCTTCCTCAAACTATTGCCAAACACTACTCTGACCTTTAGCTTTGGGGAGCATTTCAGCTTTCTGTTTTGGTCTTACAGCCTGCAATTTTAGCGTTAAGATAGTATCACTGTATGTTACCTATCAACAATGAATGGCAGAACAAGTAAGTTAGCAAGTGGTGAGCATAGTGTGGCGCATTTCACTGCCGAAGACTCATGTTTTTTATCTTCCAGAGATTGAGGAGACCAAAAGAGAGCTACAAGAAGAGTGTATACTGGAACTACATTTGGTAGATGACCAGAAGCACTCCCAACAGAAGCTGATGTCGATGTAAATAGGAAACTGTTCGCTACAAGGTTTCCCATATCGACTTTATCATGTGATTATGTGTTTAGAGATTTTTGCACTGCCCCCAGGTGGCCAAAGTATCTATGGATGTGTTTTAAAAGTGATTTTAGACAAACTATTTGTCCTTGACATAATTCTCACTCAGTGCTTGGGGTATCAGTATTCACACCTGTTAGGAAGTTTGACAAAGGAACATTTTGGCACTTAAAACAGAAGAAAGAACAAACCAGTGTGGGGTCTCGGGTAGAATGCTGCAGGGATCGTGAGAAGACATAAATAAACATCAAACAAAAATGAGATTTACCTGTTTGATCATTAACTTTCTCCAAGTCCTTACCTTCCAACAAGGACCGGCGCTGGAGAGGAGGAAGAGGGAGAGATTGAGAGGGGAACGAGAGCGAGAGGAATGAGAGCTGAAGGCAGAATGTCCGCTAGGAATACAAACAGTGCCTTGCCAAATACAAAAACAGGCCTCTCTCTCGTCTTTCTTTATCCTCCTATTTTATTCCCTTTGTTAGAGGAACTCGGCGTACAGGACTTCAGAGGAGGCTGCAATGAGCACATCAAAGCATGCCGACAGATTGTGGCCCAACGGACACACTCGAAGTGGGCATTAATTTCTTTGTTGAAAATGTAGAAAAGGCGAGCACAAAGTGGGGAAATGAAAGCTGTTTCTTTTCTTTTGTTATTTTTGTCTCCTTCCTGTTGTTTCGCTGTTGTTTCAGCGTCTTTTTCCTCTCAGAGTTTCCACATGTCCAGGGTGGTGAGGGTCAGGCCGGCACCTTGTTTTTTGTCAGATGCTCGTTTGGGGATGTTTCCGTCCTCCCTTCTGTCTTTCTTTCTTACTTTCTTTCTCTCTCTCTTGCTCTCCCCTCTCGCCGACTCTTCTGACAAGCTCTCTTTGAGTTCAGCCCACATGGCTCTGGGCGAAAATCAATGCCCATATGTGTCTTCAGCTGCTCTACACTGGACTGATGAAGGTTAGAAGAGAGAAAGAAAGACAGATGAGCAAAATCTAGAGACTCTAAGAGAGTCCAGCTGATTACAGGCAAAATATTCATCAAACTGTACATCTGCTTACTGAAATAATAGGATGAATAATTAAATGAGAAATGCTCTCTTGACTTTTTTTGTTTTTTTATGCCTGTCTGCCCCAGGTGCCATTTTTTGGCCCATGATTATTATCAGAGGATTCAGCCAGAGATTCATTCAGACCATCACTCAATGACCATTAGCCTTCATAGTGTGCGGCTAAGTTCACTGACCTCGAGTGGTGAATCGCACACTCGTTATTGATTGCCATCACAGTGCTTCATTGTTTCGATGTCACGGCTAGGGCTACTCACTTGTTTAATTGTTTCTCGTTGAATTGTAAAATAGTGAGTGGGAGGCAATTGAAAGAGGCTTTTAAACAGTTTGCACTTTAACAAGATACTTTAAGGGGAAGCCAAGGGAAATTAGAGGGACAGAATCTTGCTTCATCTCTTTTTCACTTCATTGTTGCACCTTCCACAGAAACCATGACAGGCGAGCATTAATACTGAGGCCAAAATGCGTATAAGCCCCTCACCATGACTTTTAAACACAAATGAACCCATTCTAAAGTTGGTTTCCATTGTTGTTCATGACGACCTAAAGTTCAGAATTCAGGAATTCAACAGGCGTCTGAAAACATTTTGAGCATAATATCTGCACCGCACCATCACAGGAATTGGGTGCCATTGGGCCTGGCACAGCCCCTCAGGGCAATGTTTCAGCCCGTTCTTCTTCTTCTTCTTTTCACAGCAGCACACTCTCTCTGGTTTTGATGCCTTTTTTGCTCACTACGCTGACCCTTTTAGAAATTCTGCAGAGACCACAGATACTTCCTTGGACTGTAGATGCTCCCCGGATCTTTCGCTTCACGTCGACCTCTTGGCCTCTTCTCTCTGGTTTTGATCTCTCTTCCCTAGCTCCTCTGCCCCCGGAGGGTGTCAGCGCTGGCTGAAGGGGCTTCCAGGGGGGCTTCAAGGGGCCTTTCAATCCTTCATCCAGGTCTTAGTGTTCAAAGACCTTGGCCAGTCATCCAGCTGCACACACACACACACTGACACACTCAAGCTCACATACATCAGCGCAGAAATGCACACAAACCGCACCGATAATATAAAGAAAAGAGGGGAAAGTGCTAAGAGAAAGAAGGAAGTGGTAAAGAGAAAGAGTACGGCTTGCTCTGAATTTCAGAATAAGATCAAAAAGAACTCCTGTGAGATGTGGCCTTAGCACCATCAAAATGAGATTAAAAATGTCAAGTGAGTCCAATGTACAGTATGCGAGTGGAATATAGTCGATATTCTCCCTCCTATAAACAGAAATAAAGGGAGACACACATACTCATTTACAGTCTCTACCCACCCCCCCCCGTTCTCTCCTTCTCTACGGGGTCTCGGGGTCACATCAGAGCCAGATTAGAGTTGGTTCGAAACATTGTATAAAGCTGCAGCGTTCCCTAATTTAACACTGCCTTCTGGGACCCTAACGGTTGGAGAGCGGATGGAGAAAGCAGATGTGCCCTTCCACCAGAGGAAATAGTCGCTGGCCGATCAAGCGTAAAACGCCACAGCTTAGCGACGAATTGCGTGGCAATGTGATGGGCAGGGGAAGAGAGGTTGCAGCCGCTGCTACTCCCGAGATCTATCAGAAAACGTGTATCTCGACCCCCGCACACTGCTGGGAGGGTGATTTAGGAGGCAACAGATTGCGGGATAGAGCAAAGAGGGGAGGGTGCATTTACATTAAAGTGTGTGTGTAAGTGTGCGTACAGTGTGCTGGAGCTGTGTGTTGTATAGCATGTGTGGGTGTACTGTATTCTCTCCGCCGTTGATGCAGTTGTGTGTGTGTGCGTGTTTGTGTGTCCTTCGCTGGTTCAGTGGGATAACTGTGTGTGCACAAGGCTTGCGAGGCCTTATCTAGATGTCCTAGTTATCGATTGGGCGACATGGAAGATAAGAAAAGGATGAGTC
>OMNN01029474.1:0-10649 GCA_900302755.1 Chromis chromis
GGTGGGGGTGGGGGGAACTGGGAGAGACGTTGCATGTGCATGAGAGCAGCCAGCAGCCAGACCAGTGGGCTGCAGGGATCTGTGGCCCAGTGATATGTGTGCCACATTGTCTGTTCAATAGGGGCCTTTGAATTTTTAAACAGCATCAGTTACTTCATACTGTCATTGTTTTGGCACCATTTGCCTTGCTTAATCCTGGTAAGTGCATATCTACACTGTCTTACAGTGTAGAGGTGTGTGTATGTGTGTTTTTGTGTGTGTGCCAGGAGAGGGGACATGCATAGATTGTTGCATTACAATTCAAATTCAAAGGTATTTATACGAGGTGAGCTGCTACCATAGCATGGCCTTTGTTGTGATTAGTTCGCAATTAGAAGTGTGAACGTGTGTGTAGGTAAACGCCTGTACGAACATGTGAGCCTTGCTTGTTGTAATTCAAAGAGACAAATGACAGAAAGACGCTAAGAATTTGCAAGGTTCCTAAAATATTCAACGCCAGCCAGTTTTAACAAAATGCAGCATCTCACTAAGGTCAGAAAGTGTGTTTGTGCGTTTTGCTCTTGAAACGACTGCTTCCATTCAGTCCACGCTATCTTCCAATGCATCAGTTTGACTTAGATATTCGCACTACAAAGAGGCAAACAATACGAACAAGGTGAGGTTGATTGCAAAAGGCCTACGAGCTTTAAAAGCAGCAGTTAGAGTTGGAGTTCCTTTTTGTTTAAGGAATTGGTAGCAAAGCAGATGATGAGTGTGTGCATGACTATGTTTTATATATTTATACGTAGAATGCACATACACGTAGTGCCTTGACTCGACTGCTCTGGGGAAGATTTTACGTTCCTCACTTTACAGTACTGGATGCACTGATATGTCAACAGACCTTCAGCCTTTCACTTTCTCCCAGCGTCTCTGTCTCCAGGGAGAAATATTTGCACAGGGAACACTTCACTGTACAGTTTCTATAGTCTTCCGTCTTTGTCCCCAGCCTGACTTATTTATGGCAACCCGCTAATGAGCTATACGGTCTTTTGTAGTGAGAGACAGCATGTGTAAACATTTAGATTTTTTCCCTCAAGTACAAGGCCAGATCCCCCAAATTAAAAGGCACAAAGTGAAATGAAATCACGGAGCAACATAACACCTGATCAAATACAAGGTTACCCATGCAGTGTTTTGTGTTTTGCCGTGTTAATGCCCTATGTTGCTATCAGTCTGCCGTGTGTTTTGGAGGACTGCCAGCCAGTGGAGGAAGAGCACCTATTTTGTGGAGAGGTAATTGCTACACAGTAGCCTCTGATTGCCAGGATCTTTCACTGGGAACGGCCCCGGCTCCCTTTTCACTCGCACCGACAGCCTGATTACAAATCATCTTATTGATTTGATGAGTGCAAGATGTTTGCTAATAACTGTTCTCATACCATCTGTTAATCTTTGTTGTGATTAAAGAGGTAATCCCAATACCCATTATTCCCAATGACAAGAGCGGGGATCGTTCTCTTACACAAGCTTTAGTCCCTCACAGGCCAGGCAGGGTTGAGATGGGGGGGAGCTTTGAAGGGAGGGGGATGCAGTGCCAAGGATATCAGTGATCTCCGAATGCAATTGAGAAATCTGCTCCACCTTCCACATAACAAACGTGATACAAAGAAGAAAAAAAAAAGAATTACACCCCTCGCTAAAAATCCATTACCCCGTATAATCACGCAAAATGATTTTTCTTAAATATGATAATAAATCACAGGCTGGATCAATAGCCTGCAGACCAACTGCTATGCCCTGATAACGTATCAATCAATATTTAGTATTTAGATTTTAATTAATACCTCGGCGGGGCTTGGAGCCTGTTAACACTGAGAGAAATATAATCTGTGATGAAAATGGGCCAAAATAAAGAAACTGATAAAAGCGAACGCGGGGCCTGTTAACATTCCACAGTTGTTCCTCATATCTGTCATTGATCAGTCAATTGCTTTAGTTGTGATTAAGGACCCTTCAAAATCAAGCTTTGTGTGTGTGTGTGTGTGTGTGTGTGTGTCTGTGTGTGTGTGTGTGTGTGTGTGTGTGTGCGTTGCATAGGGGAGGTATGGATACGTGTGTTTACATGGAAACATACTCATCGATCATGCTTGGTGGGGCTGAGCTAAGCCTCAAAAGCACCTGCTGCAAACTGTGCATACACAAGATCACAGACTAACATCATGTTTTGGATTACAAGTAAGAAATACAACAGCAGAGGAGGCTCATATTGATCTCGTCGTAAAGTTCTGGAATACGTGTATTTTTTTAAAAGATGTTTTAGATCTATGAGACAGTGCAACACAATCTATTGTTCAGGGCCATTTTTCTGAACACTCAACACAGTAATCCTAATCTTCATACTCCTGCACGGCTGCAGATTTCTTACACACACTGGCTTGAAGCGGTTTAACAGCCGCTTCCTCCAACTACTCTGCAGCATACAGTAACGACCGGCATTTAATTGGCTGTTGTGCAACTCTCACAGAAACACTTAGGCAAATAGTTTCAGAGTGATGCATTTAAGGTCTTTGCATCTCGAATATGCACGCGATGGCCCTTCTGTAATCTTTTCTTAAGGTTTTAAGTGTTAAACACAGGACTGCCAACTGTTTCCCAATTGGATTGGCTCTTGGGGCATTTATAATTGGAATCCCTCTGCTTTATAAAGAGATTAAATTAGACAAATATAGAAAGCAAAGGGCAGAGTTTGACCATCAGGATCTGCATGTCTAATAAAAGATTAATAAGACGCATTGATAAATAGGATTCAGCGTTAATCCTCCTTTGAACTCTTGCATTTGACTTGTAATCGGTTGACTTGTGTCTTTCTAGGCTTTCTGCCTTATTGAGATAGAAAATGCTTCAAATAATTGGTACTAAATCAGTGTGGAGATACGTAAAGAGGAAGTAAATAATACATGACGCGAAGTGGCGCTTCGGTGGTTTGTACATTAGTATTATGTTGCATTTGGAGAGGAGACTGAAGGGCTGCGCAGGCTTTTGGCTGAAGGCCGTGGTGGTTCCTGGTCCTTGGGCAAGTCAAGCTGTGAAGTGAGCTTACAGGACATGTGCGTGTTGCTCCGGGTTACGGCTGGATTTAAGTGTCTCAAGGCTGTCTGCTGTCTAACCCGGGTCAACAGGATATTAGGCCACAGCAAGACAGCCCGAGTGCTTGGTGTTTCTTTTAAGCTGATCCCTGACACACACATCCACTATCACATTGGCACACACAGGAAGACACACACACAGTGGAGGTCAGTTTAATCAGCCCGGGTGGCCACACCTTTACCTTCAGTGAATGTTTCCGGCGATTAAATATCAAATAAATTAACACCTATTGTCCAAATAGAGATACCACTTACAGGAACAGAGGAAATTCCCCCACTAACTATTACAAAACGTGTTAATGCAAATGGAATATTTTCCTTGCATAACACAGCACAACTATCAAATTGCAGTTATCAGTGTTGAGCTGGAATATCAGCTTAGCTCTGTGATAAAGCTCACACACCATGAGACTGAACTGGATTGGCCAATCCCTATTAATCCCTTCTTACTGTTAGGTGGACAAGGTGCCAAGGGGGCCCGGTGTGGGGGCCTGGCATGGGGTGTGCAGAGTGAGTCAGCTGCTGCCCGAATTACTGTAATTCAATTAGTGCATGTGTGGTCATAGACATTTCTAACAGTGTGGGTGCATGAGCTGTTAGAGGCAAGGTAGCATTAACAAACCACTGACTGCGTATCATTAAATCACGGCATTAAATCTGACACATTATAAGCGTCATCAGCATTTATATAAAGATGTCAACAGCACCTTTTACACTGTGTTGCTTAACAGGGCAACAGAAAAGAGGCAGTTCTGGTTTTCTTCAAGTGTTCTGGCAGCGGCAGATGTGAAAAGGAAGACTGAAAAAAAACAGTCCAGGGGCAGAAAAGCAGCAACAAACTGATTTTCATGAGGATTTATGGTCTTAATTTTGAGGGACACCGGCATTAGCAGTGCGTCTGGTGTCAGAATGAATCTACCAGTTGTCTCGGCTACCAGGTTGTAATTTCTGTCCATTACATATGGCCTAATTAAATTTTTGAAAGCAGTGCGATTTAATATTTTTGTATTAATGATGCAATAAGAGGAGAGGTGTCACTTGTAGTTACAAATAAGACTCACAAAATTGTCACCAACTGGGCCTTTGAGCTCTATGTAGCATTTTAGCATCTATAGCAATTATCTTTTTTGTTCCATGACTTTACAGTTTTAGTTGAGTGTCCCTGCTTCTATCAGCACAGGTTAGGAAAGTTGAGTTTATCTATTTGTAGCAAAAACATTCAGTCAAATTCACCTTTGCTGCACAACAATAAACAATTAACGAAAAACATTAGCAACTAGCTTAACATGTTAGAGTTGGTGGAGACCAAAACAAAATGTTTGTATTACATGTGCAAGGTAAAACATGTTTTGCGTATTCTGGAACTAAAAAAATGGCGACTTTATGCTAACACAGTTGCTGCAACAACTTAATATGGGTATAATATCAGTTTGGAAATGATTGAGGCAAGCTAATTTAGTAAACTGAGTTGTGTAAGGGATTACAATTTGTAATTCAGTAATTAGACTAACAGACTCATTGACTTAGCAGTTCGGTAACGTTAGCTTAGCACAAGGGATGTGAAGGATTTGGAGTTCTTTAACCCTCTGAACTCCAAATAGTTTCTGTTTCTGCTGTTACATTTGTACTCACTGTTGGTTCTTTTTTTTTGCTGCCCAATAATAAACAACTAACGAATAACGTTTGCAACTAGCTTAACATTTTAGAGTGGGTGGAGACCAAAACATAGGTAAAATATTTGGTTTACACGTGCGAAGTAAAACACGTTTTGTGTATTCTGGTGCTAAAAAAAATGGCGACTTTATGCTAACACAATTGCCGCAACAACGTAATATGGGAATAATATCAGCTTGGAAATGATTGAGGCAAGCTAATTTAGTAAACTGAGTTGTGTAAGGGATTACAATTTGTAATTCAATAATTAGACTAACAGACTTGTTCACTTAGCAGTTCGGTAATGTTAGCTTAGCACGAGGGTTGTGAAGGATTTGGAGTTCTTTAACCCTCTGAACTCCAATTAGTTTCTGTTTCTGCTGTTACATTTGTACTCACTGTTGGCTCTTTTTTTTTTTTACTGCAATATAAAGTCCTGCACCTCTATGGAAACAACACAACAGCTAGAAGTAGCGCGAACTCACAAATGTCTGTTATGCAGTAAAACAAAGTTGTAAAGCAATAACTCATAAAAAAAATACTATAGTGAAATTTCTTGATTATTCATTTTACAAATCGAAAAAAACCTGCACTTAACATGTACAACATTTTCCAAGTGCCCACAGCTGTGGCTCACACTACTCTGTACATGAACTCTAGAGAAACATTTCACCCAGCTGAATGTATCTTTCCATGATCTATCTCCTCATGCCATTTTTGAGTCATGCTGTATTTATTTTATTGCTCAAGCATGTTGTATTTCCTCTCAGTCTGTCTCATTTGTTTCCACGCTTGTCACCTATCTGCTTTGTGTGAACACAGCCTGCAACAAGAAGTACAGATTTCTTTGTTTTCCACAGCATCTGGTCACTGCAGATGGTTTATTTTTGTCAAATGTTTGAACGAGACATTTTGAATTATGTGAATTTGAAGAAAAAGCACGATTTTGGCTTAATTTTGGCGTAATTAGTTCAAATTGGGAAGTGGAAATTCCAGTGTTTCTTTCTGTTTTAAAGTTTCTGATAAATGGTATGATTTTGGTGATTTAAAAAAAAGAAAAGAAACTTTCAAACTGGAGGGTTTTGGAGTTCAGAAGGTTAAAGAGACTGGAACGGGAATTAATAATGAAAGTAAAGTACTGACTAAGCATTCTGGCTACAATATAAATATGCAGATATAGAATCTTTCCTGAAACTTGTCTGACTCATTTCCATGAAGGCATTTTGTTGAGTTCACACATGGTTCAACAGCATATGCAAAAAGAGGAAATTTAATTTTAAACTCACGTAATTTCTCACTTTCTTAATACATGTTTAGTAGGAAAGCAGTGGAAAAATAGATATAAAAATATACTGTTGCACTAATTTATGTTGCTTTTTTAGATAAATAAGCTACAGTTGATAAACAACGAATGAAAAATAAGGGAAAAGCAGTGAAATGGAAAGATTGAAATAAGCCTGAAGTAGAGGATGAAGATGGTGAGTGGAAGGAGGATGACGGACAGCTGTGGAGACAGGGTTGTTAGTTTATGTAGGCTGCGGGCTGAGTCGACTGGAAAATTTTGATCACTTTAATTTACTATATCCAGCGTTGCTTCTCTCCCTGTCCAGCACTTTTATCAAGCCCTGTGAGCCCGTATTGATTTTTTTATTTTCTGCCCAGGATAAGAAGACAGAGAGTTAGGGAGCTCTGGTGAATGGAGAACTTTCCTCAGATTGCTGCTATTCTCCAGCTTATTGCATCCTGTCGTTTGTAGTTTCAGATGATGTCCAGTACGCCATGGCTGCTCCAGCCAATAAACAAGGTGACTAACAATGGAAGAGGGCCAGGAATGAAGAGAGGGAGACAGGCCAGGCACCACACCAAACACAGATAGAATACAAGTGCGGAAGAGAGCATTTTATAGGCAGGTTGCTTTGTTTTACGGCGTTTTTAAATGTATTGTTTGGACTTTATGTGGAATAAGAGCTTGTTTTAAATGTTTGTTTTCATGATCATATTTTATTTTTTATTTTCTTGGCAAATATCTAGAGGAAACTGAACTAACCTATTTTTTTAAAAATCGTGATATAAAGTTTGTCTTAGTTAATCGTCTGTTACAGTAAACTAATTAATATGAGACAGAGACACGATGCTGTGTAATCCGTCTCTGGGTAATACTGTAAATGTCAAACTTTTAATCTAAAGGGACTGTTTGGTTTCATTTCTTGCTTTTAATTGTAAATTGTATTTAAAAAAAAATCTAAAATAAGAAGCTTTTTGTCAGTGAACAACTGAGCAGAGTGAGATTTTGTTTGTTTTGCCTCTGCCTCTGTCCCACACTATGCTTTCATAGAGTAATCATGTTAGAATTTAAATTCTGGGACTGAAGGCAAGAATACTATTTAACATTTTTGTATATTCTTGTTACTGCTTCATGTGTGTCTCCCTGAGCAAAATTAATTATCACCTTTGCCCCAAAGAAAATGCAATTAAAAAGTAGAGGTAATGGTTTTTTCTCCAAAATGAAATGGGACAATGGTTTTGTCCCCGATTCATTGCTTTTTTTTTTTGTTCTTTTTTTTTTTTGGATAATGTGTATCAGACAAATTGTTGCATAAAATCTTTTATTATTATTTTTTTCTCTTTCTGTTTTTTCTTTCTTGTGGCTGTGCATTTGCATTTTCGAATGTTAGGGTGAAAGGTGTGTGTGTGTGTGTGTGTGTAGGTGTGTGTGTGTGTGTTTGAGAGAAGAGGGGGTGGGTGGGAGAGAGAGAGGGAGAGATTAGTGACAGTCTGATAAAAGATGTCTCCAAAACCCTAATTAAAATTGAATACCCCTGCAAATGCAAAGCAACATGCAATCTGCAGGTATTTCATTTAGAGCAACTATCTCAGTGCGAGGCTGTTTTTTATGTCTTTCTTCATTGCACACAAATAGCTATCCCCCTTTCGTTTTATTTTTCACACTTCCACATCTGCCGCTGTCTTTGTCGAACCTCACAAGTTTGCCCTTCTCTCCCTCCCTTGATGTCAGACACAATGACAAAATAAAATCAAACTGAGGTAACCGTAGTGTGTCCCTTTTTTTTCTTCCTCTTCTTCCAAAACACTTCCAAGGTTCAGCTCATTAAACTGCTGGAAAAAAACAAAACACAGAAGGGCTTCTTCTAATGAAACTGTGAGCTCAGCGTCAAGTTGTTGTATTTTGATAACACAAAAATAAGACTCTATTTCTGATCGAATACTGATACTGGTGATATTTTAGGATGGGCTTTATGATTTATGTTTAAAATAATGTTAATTTTGTTGCAGAAATAAGCCTTTATACAACAAAGCTTAGTCAATTCACTAATAAAAATGTTAGTAATATTTAAAGCCTTTCATCTTAAGTAGCTGTTAATCCATCGTTCTCGTCCCTCCTTATGCCGGACCTTAAATACAACACTAATTCCTCCCATCGTGTCCTTGTTACATCATACTCATCTTCTGTCCTTGGCCTTCAAATATCTCCTGCAGTTTAGTGAGTAAAACGAGAAGAACGATTGCACTGTACAGCGGAAAACCATGTTTGAGATATGACCTGTGTTGTGGCTGCAGTAGCACTTTCACTTCCTCCTGTCTGGATTCAGACTGTCGGGCCATGTGATCTCACTTCAGAGGAATCCACACACACTTGTCAGTGTCATCAGCCACTGGTGACCCGGGATTTACCCGCCAATTTTACGTGAATCACTTCAGGCTCCGGCACTAGTCTGTCAACATACTGCGCTGGGATATAGTTATTTCATCCATTGACCAGTCTGCATTGGATTAGTTCATTTCTGTGCAATGTGATTTAACAGTTCATTTTTTTTATTCCTGGTTTTATTTGTCAATTTTAGTGGGTTTGGTGAAGATTTTCTCTCCTTCTCAGGGGGAGAAATGTTTTTATATCTTATATTTTGGTATGCAAGGAGTTGTGTAATGCACAAATAAACCATGTGAACAACAAAAGGTTGAATTTTGAGCATTTCAGATGCAGAAGTTTGGCCCTGGACCTTCACATATGAAACAATAATAACTTTACAATGGGCAAACAGGAGCCAAATCTCATATCTAGATCGATTACTGCCTTTGTTACTGATAACATTATGTATATATGGTATCAAATAAAGAAGACTTTTAAAATGAAAACAAGTAACTTTTAGCAAAAAGAAAAGTTCAAATGTAATAGAAAAGGCTGATCGAATCATAACCAGTGCAAGTCTCACATATTTTGTCATGAAAAAATACAGAATACGAGCTTTAAAAAAAAGGAAAAACAAAGCAGCTGTTGGCAGCTATAGTGCAAAAAAACATTCCACTATCCAGGAGCTTTGGATTTCAAAAACTGCTTGACTGTTACTCAAAGCTCACACCTATAATCATCTTTACTTGGCTGCCTGCCGAACATACGGGGAAATTGCTCTTGGTTAAGCTACCGTTTAGTCATAAGGATCTGGTCAATTTGGTGCCCTGCCAAAGCCATGCCCCTGAGTCACTTTACTGTATGTATTTTTTTGTTATCCATTCCCAGAACACCAGTTGAATCATACAGCAAATAAATAATCCCCAGCACAGACAGTTTAAAGCGGTGAGCAATAAACATGTGTCTTGAGCATGTGCTAGCTTTCTCTGAACCACAAAGAGAGGACTTTTTTAACCTCCTCATTTTCCATCCAGACAGTTATTAACTTCTCAAATGACATCTTGTCATGTTAACTATTGATTCCTGTCATCATTAGAGTGTCTAATAACGAGGGCCTTGCCTTGACAATTTTGTTATATGTGCCAGCAGTGACAGTCCCATGTGTTAAAGACATGTTTACTTCACTCTGGGATCAATAAATGCTGTGAGCCAGCATGAGAGTATAGGCCCTTACCAGCGTTATCGATGCACAATGTATCACATTATGAAATATACGTAGGAGGAAGCTGCCCACAAGATTAAGGAGTCCTCATAGATCAATGAAGAGTATGAGCATTAATATAGTGCTGCTACTTCCCTCCCCTGGACACCCCAGGTTATTTTTGCTCTCAGGCTGAACACTCATGCACGTAGACGTGCTTTCGCGTGAACTGGGGGAATTAGATTTGCTTGTTGGTGTCACAATCCAATATCTATCATTGAAAGGATTCTTTTCACTCCTACGGCCAAAGGTCTCTCATTTTCGGCTCGGGCAGAGGCTGCAGAACTGTAGTTCTTAGGAGGTTTCAAACTTATTAACGTGGTAGAAAATCTGCTCCTCATTCTAGGTGCTAACAGTACCTGTGTGTGTGTGTGTTTGCTGTCAGGAAATGTTCTTTCTTCAAGTGATTTCACTATTTAATCTCATGCCGAAATTTTGCTGCAGCAACTCGTATTAACCCTTGCATGAGCTTGTTTCATTTTGCTCGAAACTACAATGAAATCTCCTCTTTTTTTGGTCTCCCATAGTGTATTTTCGATTCAAAATTACTCACTCGCCCCGCGCCATAAATCTGGCATTTTTGCCCGGTAATCATCCTGACCACATCCAGTTGACCTCATATATAAACTGAACTCATAAACCTCATTTCCCACGATGCACGTCAGGCCTATATGAGCTCTTCATCTGAATATATCCCCACTGTGGAGCACAACAGAGAGCGTGTTGTCATCCGGCTGACCCTTGAAGTGGCCAGATGAAGGGCAGCGAGGAGGAGGAGGGGTGAAGGGTGGAAGGGAAACTTGGGCCAAGGTCAAGAAAGCTAATTTGTTTCCTGCGTCCCCTGCCGTCCCTGAGAGGCAGACCACACACTGCCCATGCAAGGGGGGCTTTAATGTGGTTAGGGGGGCATAACATGGGGTTGAGCTCATCAGCTACTGGGTCCTATATCACGTAGGAA
>OMNN01029475.1:0-11254 GCA_900302755.1 Chromis chromis
TGTAGGAGCAGAGGATGGATGGATGGATGGAAAGAGAGGAAAAGAAGTAATGGATAAAAATGGAAAAAAAACTGTGCAAAGGCAGAAGAGAGTCGAGATACACGGAAACAGAGATAAAGAGGGATCAAAGGCATGATAAAGAAAGAGCAGGAAGACAGAAGACAGAACACGTAAGAGAAGGAGAGACTCAAACAAAGAGGCAGAGAAGAAAGGAAACAGATGATAGCTAGAAAAGTTTGAAAACTGAATCGAAATAGATGTGACAATGAATGAAGTGAAGGAAGTGTGTTTGACAGAGCCCCGTCCCAGTATGAGGCCTGGACACATTCACACCTACCTATTACTTGTATCATTTAGATGACGTTACCTCCCTCTGATATGCTGCCAGGCTGCCTTATGACTTATTTCCCTTCCATCCCTCCTGCAATGCTGGACACATGCACCGTATAATCATAAGTACGCTGTTTCCCTAAAGTACCACACAGCCGAAAAGGAAAAAGGAATTGATTCTGTGCAACTGCAGAAGGTTTTTTTTCGTCCTCCCTGCCTGTTCATGTATTTTTATATTAGTGACTCTACAGTTTTGTCATTTTGCAATACTTAACCTGTAATGTCCCATGAGAAATTCTTTAAAAAAGATGAGATAAGACTATCTACCAGATTGCTACGTGGTGATAAATGACGGAGTGGACCAGAGCATACAGCTCTGCTTCCTCTCAAGCAGAAAATACTTCCGGTGTGTGGATCCTGTTCTTTATCATACCTGAGCTAAATATGCATTTGCATGATCTCATATTGTATAACGATAGCAAGCATCTGAACTCTATCTGAGGTAATAGTTGGAGTTGTTTCGCAGTAAACGGGCCTGAAAATGATTAACTTTGAAAGGCATAAACCACTACAACATGACATTACTTTGCAAAAATTCCTTTTCACTCTCATTATGATAAAGTCAATCTGTGATGCTGCAGAGTGATTATTAGAAGATACTTTTTTGTGATATGTATGGATTACTTGTCTGACTGACTGCCTGAATGTATAAATGAATGAATGGCAATTTTTGTGGCAATTTTTAGCATGTGAAAAAAATCTGCAGAATGATGCTTTTATTGTCTCCAAAAGCTCCTGATTGTCTCAAAGTGAAAATTTCCAACAATTAGACAGCAACAGAAATACAGAAAGTAAAAAAAGAAGATTGATAGTAATGTTTTTAGCACCTAAAGCCTTGACCGTTATAGGTGGGCCGAAAAATCAAACATGTTCTCCCCATGATGGAATGTGTTTATTCCCTACTAAGTAGAAACTATGTGTATGTACATTATCTCTGTGTGTGTGGACCAGGCTGTGATGTGCAGGTCAGCTGAAGGTGGTACCAGGTGATCACAGGTACAAGGAGACAGAGGGAGAGAGGAGGAGACTGGTTGACCTCTTCTATGGCTCTCTTGTTGGTAGTCCAACTTGTACTTTTTCCCTCACCTGAGTAGATAGAAGTAACAACTTTTCTTTCTCAGATAGAATATACGGTCGTGGACTGGGCAGGTTAGGTTGGCAGGAAAGACTGCCTTTTAAAAAATAAAGGATATGGACAAAATAGGTTCAGTGATACGACAAAATAAACCATGAGATGCTATATATTTGTTAAAGCTGGGGTAGGCAGTCATTTTCTGGCAGGAATTCCATAATAACTTTTCAACATATTGTAATTCAAGTGATCTGAGAAGAAACTAGACTTCTGCATCTCCTTGTGGGTTTGTTTTCAGGCTTTAGCTAATTTAACTTGAGACAGGAGACTTTGGCCAAACACAGGTCTTTTCAGAAAGAGGGTGTTTCTGTTGACTTCTGTTGCTCTACAAATGCAGATGTGCACACACGTCCCATAAGATGATAAAAAGCCTGATTCAATGGTGAAAAATCCTTCAGGGAAAGTTGCTATTCTAGCACTGGCAGCAACTTTCTACATTGCAAACCAACCCAAAAAAGGAAGATAGTCTGACAATAAATGCAATAAATCACATGTCAATATTGGTGAATGGAACACATAGTTGTTGTCATTGTACCACTTCGTAGTGTTGTCCTTGGACAACGCGCAGTAGATTGGCATCCATGTATTTTACGCATGCATACCACCGCTAAGGGCCGCACACTACTGTCCTTGGAGCATAATCGTGGGCTGCATGCAGGTGTTTCAAAGACTTGGGCAAATGACAAAGATGTACATCACTTAGACCCTAGTGGACACTTGTATGCTCACAGATGCATAAAGTGTAACACTGGCCAAATTATATCACTTTTGAGATTTAATACATTAGTTTGTATCCAACAAGCTAAGCAAGCAAGGCAGCGGTAGACCAGCACCTCCCCTGTTCTGCAAGTTAAAATGACTGTTTTTGTCTGGTGGCTGTGAAAAGAGGGATATACGAGTGATCAGTATTGTAAAGGGCTGTCTGATGGCAACATAAAGTGATGAAAATATTCTAAATATAAATTAAAGTGAGACTAAAGTGGGACTATGTTGTGCTTGTTTAGAAGGCTGAAACAGGTTTTGCTGCTGCCTCCATCCACATCAGTTCATTACATGGGCACCGTGCTGCTGTAGTGGTCTGTTAGGTTGTGTAGTGAGATTTACCATTAGAGCAAACATAGGAAACACAGACACATACTTGTGCTCATCTGGTGGGTTTTATTAATTTATTTTTTGCCTTTTCTAGATTTCTTTAAACTGTTCTTACCACAGTGGCAGCTCCTTCATTTCTCTGGTTGCATTAGGTGATTGGGGCCAAAAATGTCTTACTGCAATATTTTGTTAGATTTGCCAAAAACAGATATTACCATCTGGATGGCTTAATGTGATTTGTGGCTTTGCTCAGTTTGTAAACAGAATTACTTTGTCTTTGTATTGCTAATTGGACAAATATGGCAGTTTGAAGTTGTCACTCTGGGCTCTGGGAACTTGTCGTAGATTGATACTGACATTTTATTGCCTAAATAATTAATTGATTAATTGGAAATATTATTCACAGACAAAAATAATCCTCAGTTGCAGCTCTAGTCTGATTATTTTATCTGTAAGCCACTTTTTATTTGGATTTTCCATAACATGTTCTGTATTATGCCATATACTACAGTAAAAGTAATACTGTATTATGAACTACATACCATACAGCACATGTTTAATCGATCTAGTGCCATGCTACAGTCTTGAGAAACAGGATTTGTTTCTTCTTCTGCCCACAATGCACAGCTAAAATATCATTTTCTTTAAACCAATAATACAATATTTTCAGTGAGCTGCAGTGGTTGCTGCATGCTGTGCTAACGGAAAGTAGAAGGACAGATGCAGACGAGACAAGACGTTTAACATAGACTCATGTTTGGCTCTAAAACATTAAAACGAAGGAAGAAAAGGGACTCAAAGTCAAAGACAGATGTATAAAATGAAAGAAAGACAGGAAAGAGTCCTACGGGGCCTTTTCACACCTGAAAGTCCAAACAAACAAACCGAAAAATGGTTTTCAATTTGATTCCTACCGAGACCAAATCTTCTGTGTTTGATCCAAAACATTTGGTTTAAATCAAACTGAAAAGACAAAAATACCCAGCCCTTACTCATTTGGTCCCTCAAACTAATGAATCCACAAACACCGCTTCCTGGCAGGTGTGATGTTTTTCTTGCCTCAGAGATAATCAAGGCAGGGTCCAGTAAATGCAGCCTCTCTCCTGACTGTCGCTGCCACATATCAAACTTGTTTCTCATTCATCGTGCTGCTACATCCACCTCCTTCACTGGCAAACACTGGCACACTCTCCTCCAGCTGAGTGGGCCTCCATGCCTGCCAGGCTGCTCTCTCCCTGTCTCCCTCTCTGCCTCTCCTCTCTCTCACTGCCACCCATCTGGCCCTTGTAATACATGACAGCTGAAGCAGGGTTTCCAAATTTAATTTGAGGTGTGATAAAACAGCACATATCTATAAATTGTGTGCGGAGAGCCTGCCTATCTGGATGGTTTTAACCTCTTTCTTCTGTCAAACATGTGCAGCATATCAAACACACAAACCCAGGCTGTCTGCAATAAAGCAGGATCCGCAAATAGACTTAATGGTGAGGACTATTTCCAAAGCAGTGACAAAGAACATAATATTAGCACTGCAAATGGAATATGTCAGGAAGGTAGGGGATCAATTTGCAACACGAGGCTGTACAGTATGTACACCTAATCTATCAGATAAAGAGCCTTTGATGTAAAAAAAAAAAATGCCTCATGGGTAGGAAGCTGCAAGAAAGTGGCTTTAACTGTTATCTTTATCTATTTTACAGTTTAAAAGTGTGATCCTCTGCCTGAAGTCACATGCTCACCATTGTGCTATAAGACATTTTCAATCGTTTGTACACTACATCGGATTTGGCCTTCACCTACGAAGGGATCAGAGACTGACTGAGTGAATGAAATGTTCTGTGAGCATTACATGCATTTTATTGTAATTCAATACTGTAAACTGTAAAATCTTGACCAGAGAAGTCCTTCAGCTCCAACCAGTCATGTGCAAGACCCCACTGTATTTATTAATCCGGCAGTGAGAAAGTTTCCCAAAAATTCCCCCTGGAGAGGATCACCAGAGCGGCATCCGTGCAGCACTAACGTACAGTAAGACATGGGACCGCTCTGGCTACATCTGAAACATCAGAATGAGCAATAATTGAATAAACATGTGAAAAATACCAGAGGGACTCAATCAAGGGATTCCCCTTTACTGCTGTGCAGCTCTGGCATCAAACACACTGAGCAAGGATGGGAGAAAATCTGTGACACTCGGAACTGTGGGAACGTTGAGGAACAAATGAGGAAACACTTAGATTATCCCACGTTCTGTCACCCATCCTGTCCCTCTTCTGTCTCCCTCTACCCCCACAAACCCCTCAACCCCTCTTGTCTTCTCACGCTGGAGAGCTGTTTTCGCCGTCTCCAGTCCTGTCAACCCCATCAGTTCCCCACCTCTGTCATCCTCCTCTCCTCTCTTCTTCTTCTGTCCCTCCCACCCGCTGGTTCTGACGCCTGAGCTGAGCCCCTTGAAGAGTCCTGGTAATAAACTGTGGTGCCTGGGCTCTTCATTGCTGTCTCGCTCTCCCCACCCCTCATCCCCGAGCGCCGATACATCTGCCGTTAAAGTAGGGCCCGGTCCAAAAGGGCCCAGCCCCTCCGCCCTGTACAGTACAAGCGAGTCAGTCTTTCAACGTTCCAATGCCTTTCCCCCCTATTCTCTCTCTTTTCTCCGTTTCCCCCTCTTTTTTTTGTTGCTCGAGTCCTTTGTGTACAGTGTGCTATGCTCACTGTGGCAGCACTGTGCCAGAAAAACCCACACAAACACACACACACACACAGACACACACACGTATGCACGCACATACACAGTCACAGACACACAGCTGGGCCCCAGCTGCATACAAAGACTGGGGTTTGGAAATCAATGAAGGAGAAAGAAGAAAAGGGGAAAGGAGTTTAAATAAATTGGCACTTGAAAAAAGAAGAAAAATGAGAAAGGGAGTGAGGGAAACAGAGAGAGAGAGAGAGAGAGAGAGAGAGAGAGAGAGAGAGAGAGAGAAAGCTCTCTCTTAAAAAGGCACATCCACTCACAACAGAGTTAGGTTTGAAATGACCTAACAAAACATAAAGGTAACAGAAGTAGATATGTATGTGAGGGTGCACACGAAGCACAGTCCTACGTCTGATTCAAGAGCGAAGTTTGAAGGATCGGTTGTGTGGATGTCTGTCTGGCAAAGATGCTGTGTTGGACGGCAGGACAAAATGGAAACTAGATATTAAAGAGTTGTTTGATTAAAGCTGTCTTGCAAAAACTGAAATAAACTGTCATTAATTTTCTTCAATTTCTTTACAAATGTATTCCACTGTAACAAATACCATGACATATTTTTTTGTTCAGGAACTTTACTGTATGTTTGTAGTTTTCTGTTTCATGTGCCAAAAAGCTCAAGTACCACTGTGCCAGAAACACTTTTAATGGTAAAAATGGATTCTACAAAAATCATGAAAACTATCAAATGACCCCCGCGCAGTCAGAAATCATTGGTTTAGCCGACTGTGTACAGAGGCCTGGAGGGAGGGTGTCGGACTGTTGGCTATCAGTGCTCCGCTAATTAATTCACACACTCTGAAACCCAGAGTCTCTCTCTTACAGCCAGTAAAACGGTCGTCATTTCGAATGTATCTGTTTCCTTGCTTGATCCCAGGGACTGTTTTCAATCTGCCAGGAATGAAGAGTTGTAATTTCCTCACATTGCTTGATATTGCTGAACATTGACGGTTTTATTGGGGGAGACAGAGACATAATCAATAGGCGCCTTGGAGAGAAAAGAAAAGTCAGCCTATGTTTTTCCCTCTTTCTTCTGGTTTGGAAAAGATTCCCAAATCGCTGTCTTATGACTCGGGCCTGCCAAATTCATTTGGTTTTATCAAGGACCTTTAACTCCCTACTCACACGGCCGCCTCCAGCCCAGCACATTCCAGATCCTACACACAGCTTTAACACACACATTTGTACTGCGACACGAGGATGCAACGAGCACACACACTTTTCACATGCACGGATGCACATGTGACATATGCTGCTGACACAGGCAAACTCCCTGACAATCCATAAAGTGATGCTAAATAATAAAAAAGAGACAAAAACGTTGCCTGATTTATTAGCTCTGACTAAAAATAGATGGTGCAGAATGTATGAAAGATGTCATTCATCAACATGACATTAAAAACTGTTTCAGATTCTCCGCTCAATAAAAATTTATCATCAGTTTCCTCTTTTTCCCCGTTCACTTCTAAAATGCCTTCAGTTCTTCAAATCCCACCATTATTTCATGCATTTTGCTGAGAAACCGGCTGCAGGTGATGCTTATCTCTCCTCTGAGGTCGCTGAAGGAATTAAAGGAACTGGACTGTTTCTGCTCTCGGCCTGATAAATGACAGGTCCTTGTCAGTAAGTGTGCTTTCTGGCTGATAGATTTCACAGCAGCGTGATGCTGTTGATTTGTGAAATAGGCTGGAAGTCGGTCGACAAACTGCTACGTGACAGTCAAAGGTGACAGTGTGTGTGTGTGCGTACACAAGCACACACCAGCACCCGTTCGCGCCGGGTGGCCAGAGAGGATCTCACCCGGGTGACACTTTGCTTTGCTTCACACCTTTTTTGAAATAAAATGAGGAAACACTTACAGCAAACTAATAAACAAGTAAACCGACTCCTCACAGCAAATAGGTTTGTGGCGACCGCATGACAGATTAGAAGCAAACATTTCATGGTCTGCGATGGCCTTCGCGAAGCTCCAGAGAGTTATGAGTAAAGACATTTATGTGTTAACGTTTCCTTATGCATTAGTATATTTTTGAACGCAGAACAGCTTGTCTGTGACAGCAAGATGACAAAAAACAAAAACTTCATTCTGGGTTTTTTTTTCTGGGTTGAGAGCTTCATTTACTTTTAGGAGTCATGGATTTCCCCACAATAAAGAGAAACCAGGAAGGCACAAGTTGGCACTCATCACTCACACAGTCACATAGATTAAGTCTATTATTATTAGCATAATTTAAAATAAGTTGATTATACGTTTTTAAGGTTTGGTTTATGTTTTAGATTTTTAGAAAGGGGTTGCAGGCTGTATTTAGGGTCAGAGAAGCAACCAGTGTTGTGCATAATTTTAGAGTCCGGGGTTTGAGGAAGCAGGGTTTGATTCCAACATATATTTTCAGTCCTCATTAGAAGGCTGGAAGAACAAATGTTGTGTCGAATGTGTGTCAGTCTGCAGGTGTGTGTATTCTGACTCCTGTTTGTAAGTTCAGAGACACACACAAAACAGACAGTGGCTGATGCATGCAGAACAAAGTCTCGACAAAGTCTCTAAATTCAGCATGTTGTCTAGAAGTTCCTCTCAGAGCTGCTGTAGGAAGTGCATTCACAGAAACTGATAACTGAAGCTTTAAAGTCTACTGAAGCTTTCCTCTCATTCTTGATGAGGGGATTGATAATCATGTCAGAATTAGAGATTAAAAACTGGAAACGTGCAGCACAACAAATGCACATGTGGGCTGCTTTAAATCACATTTTAAAACCTCTGTATTAAACCAAATGAGGTATTAGTGGACATATTTTTTTAAAGATTTGCTATTTTAGATTTGTAATTCTTATTAAAATTGAAAGTGATATAGAGATCTGACAAGATATGTATGCAAATGTAGTTAAATAAAACAATCTTTAGTAGATCATGGCTAGTTTTCTTTCATTACTGTTTATAGACTATTTTTAGCAATAAAAATAGTATCGAAAACTGGGAGTAAAATGCCAAATCACGCTGCACAACAAGGCACAGAAAATCGAGAATAAAGGAACAAGAGGCTGGAAAGTTTCAGTTTCAGAGCAGGTCAACATTTCAGCGTAAACAACAACACAACACAACAACAACAGACAGAAAGACGCACTGGAAGGGTAAGAAGTTTTGTGTTGGACAAAAATGGTTTCCTAGTAAAAATCAGTGTTAGATTGTGGCTTCATTAGAAGGTTCGTGGCAACGTGGATACTTCTAAGTCGTTCGGCGTTTCTTTAGAAAAGAATTTTAAATCATGTTCAGACAATAAAAAACTCAAAGATTCTGTAAAAACACGCGTGCAGCCGCAGGTTGTGGATTTCACGCGGATTGCTTCGCACCTTATTGCGCGCCTCTGCAGGTAGATGTGTCCAGGTAGAATAATCCCAGTGGCTCCTAACCTGACCCAAACTGACAGCTCGTCTGTGCACTTTCTGCTGCAAGGCAACCACAAGCCGTGGAAAAAAAATCTGAAATATCAAAAGTACTGCGCAGCAAACTGCAACACGCCGATAACGATAAATGTTCAAAGTTCCCGAAGAACTCGGCGCGGTTCGCATGAGGGCTCCGTTCCGCCGCAGCAACATCTGCCCGCATCATTCACACAACTTTTCCAGCGCCGCACGTTTCTTACCTCGATTTCTCCTCGGGTTGGCTTGTTTCCTGCGCTTTCCCCTGCTTTCTTCTGTCATCATCGCGCTTTAGTTCTGCTCAAATAAAAGTGTGTCCGGGGAGCGGCGCGGGTGCGTGTGTGTGCGTCCTGAGCGGCTGCCTGAGAATGAATGGTGTTGAGGCATCGCCTTCGGTCACAGCGGGAGACTCAGACCTTGATGGGACTCCAAGCAGAGGCGACGAGCCGTGAGGAGTGATGTCAGCAGCAGAGGTTGGCCCTGAGGTCAGTCTTGGCATCGTAAACGCGCACCTTCCCCAAAGTAGTAATGCGAGTAGGACCTGCATGCTCGTACAGCCCGACCGTAAAAAAACCGTTATACTTTGACAATATAGCCTATTATCCCGAATTGCCTTGCACCTCCTCTCCAGTGAGGGAATCCCGAGAGCGGCCCGTGTTCTTGTTTCCTCCATCTAATGGAGAAATAGAGTGGCTTTAACTTTTCTTCCATGTTTTACGCAAAGAAAACTAATGAGATGCGTGAATGTAATTATTTGCTCCTGTAGTCAACATTGGAATCTGATGATTTATTAATTATTGATAAGTAACTGTCATCACTATGTTTAATTTTCACGCTATGACTGATTGTGCTTCATCCATGCTGTGCGCAAACGTTTTACGCACGGGGACCCGTCTAAAGTTTATTCTACAGCTTCTTTTGACGAGGTGCAAATGAGGCTGTTAACTCCAGCGGCTCATCCTGACACATTTTCACCCAACTAGAGATTATACTAACTGCAGGTTAATGAGAACAGGTATGTGCGTACCCCCCTCCTCCTCCACCACCTCTCTCCTCTCCCCTCCCCTTCATGTTTTATGGCTTCGACTGTTATGCATGTCGCACCTGCGCTCAAGTACCCTGGAGTGGACCCCCGTCCTGCGCCCCATTCACCCCTGGATGGCTGTAGGAAGTGGTGCATTGACGGTCCCTTTGTGCTCCAACCTGGACCGTAATCTGTTTTGCAACTGAAAAAACACACCCGAAATAAAACTCTAACGCAGCGTTCAGGACCCCCACCTTGGCTTTCTCGTGCCCCCCACCTTCAAGCAGCTCTGCGAGAGAATAAGAGCGAGCCGGGTAGCTTTTCACGGCACATAATGTGTCCCTCTATAGGGTGTATGCGGAGTAAACAAACAGGGATCTGACACAGTGACACAGATTAAGTCAATTAAAGACAGAGAGGTAAAAAGGCAGATTATCCACGCCGAGCTTTTTACAGAACTGGAAACAAAAATCAGCCACGAAAAGCAAATTCTAACAATAAAACCATTATTTTAGACATATATATTCTATCAAAGGATAACAGCATTATAAAACCAACACTGGCATATGAGATTCATATAAAAAAGCAAAAAAATACCCTAATTGTCCCTTTAGGAATAGAAAGAAAGAAGAGAAGTCGTCCAAAACTACTATACCACAATTCTAAGAGCTGATATATGCACTAGCCTTTTGAAGAGAAATCAATTGTATTATGTTCATGCATTAATACTCCAATTTTTACTTTTTCCAACACTGCATGAGCTCAAGTTCACATTTTACCAAAATCTTTTCCCCCTACATTATCAGTTAGCTCATGCCAAGAAACAAAATAGTACATGGCCCTTCATTCCTTTAGCCATCAGGACTGCCGGGGGTTTGTCTCTTAATGGATTCTGGAAGAGAAAGCATCCTGAAGGTGGGGAGGGAGCAGAGGTTCTGAAGAAAGAGAGGGACAGAAGGGTCATCACGGCCCTTTGTGGTGGGATGGATAGAGGAGAGGGAGGAGAAAAAGAGGGAGGACAGGAGGTGGATGAGGAGGGGGCAATAAAGTTTGCTACAGATGAGGGTCACCGAGGTGCAGAGGTGCCTCAGAGGTCCTGGGAGCTGCTTTCTAAACTGTCTTCATATGTGTCCATCCGGATTTAGGCAAATATTTTTCATTGAAAATTTCGAACAGATTTTTACTGCAATTATAAATTTGGGCCTGTAGCTAAATTTGTTTAGATGTCGACCTATAGATGGACATTAGAGGCCATCATCTAAAGCTGTTATAGTTAGAGGCGTTGGTGTTTACTCATCTTTAATTAAAACGAGCCATGTTATTCTTGTTTTGATGAAGCTACGGCACTCTGATGTACTTTTACTGAGAGACTACAACTAAGCCTGGTATGTTGAATGTCTGTGTTGATTCTAAACTTGGTTAAACAGTTGTGCAGTGTAATAAGGATGCA
>OMNN01029477.1:5420-16144 GCA_900302755.1 Chromis chromis
TGTAGCTTTTTTGTTGTTGTTTTGAGTTCACTGTGGTAAAATATATCCACCCTGTACAATGCAATTCTTCGTTTAATAGAGTCTTCATACAGAATATTTATCATCTGTCAGCAACAATAGGTGGTATTTTGAGATTTTATTAGTAAGACAGGACAGATAATTACTATTAAGTTTCTGAGATAATGTATCTTTACTCTTTGGACTACAGACGGTTCCTAATGGTGCAACGGATCCCACAGAATCATATGAAGAATGTAATGTTTACTTTGAGCCCAAGTGGGTTCCAAACATTTTTCAAGCAAGGCACCCTTCCATAGTTTTTGTTTTTTAAAATGTCATGACATCCTAATTTTGGCCATCTCAGACTGAAATAAATTGCATTTACAGTCTGTCTACCGCACAGCTCTGATGCAATCACCATTCAGTGAAGTGCAGAAACACCTCAGTAAAGACATAGACAAAAAAAAAAAAAAGCTAATGCAGACCAATAATAACGAATGTCTTTATTAATAACCAATGCATTTTTCATACAATGCATGCATAATGCTGGGACAAACATGTCCAGAATCAAACCATGGAATCTCATGAATGATATTTATGCTGTTCTTTCCAGCTGATCAATCTTCACTCTCTGCAATCATAATCATAACTCCAGCACAGCCCAAATGACAAACCATCCAGTCAGAGAACATATTGCATTTATAACCGGAGTTCCCGCAAGTGGTAAATGTTCCCTCAGCTGGACTTATATAATGTATTTAAAGCACGGAATCCTATCTTACTTCTTTAATTAATTCCATAAATCATTATTAATAACCTTTAAAGCCCCCCATCTGCATGGTTATAATCACCATAGTCAATCTTTGGTGTCAGGTTTGATTGCCAATCCATGTCCTTCTCTAATTGACCTTGTCCAGTGAGGGAAGAGCAGACAATATTGCTTTTTCCCACTGGTGCCCCACTCATTTCTACTCCAAATGAAGAGTGCTCCCAGTTTGTTCAGCAGATTGAATGCCATCACTTTATCCTTTAAATAGCTGACACGCAGGCTACTTCAATTTAAAGTTATTGAATGTGCAAAATCCTTACCAGCATCATTTCAGCACTTACAACAGGAACTCTGTTTGTATTTGTGAGTGATGTTTTTAATTTAGCTGCATATGCTATAGAAAGAAGCATATACTAACCTGTATTCAAAAAGGGTTTTCTGAATGCGTCACCAGCTTAGTATTATGATTCTTTTTGCATGTAATTTCATGCCATGCAGTCTTGATCAATGACAACCTCCTACTAACCTTAACCCTAGCCCAAACCATACTGATTATCATTTTAACACTGCATAAAAACACACAAAATGCTTTAATTGCATAGCCATGACACACAAAAAATGCTTGAAATGACTTGCTAGTTACATGCAATCCCATGATATCGTGTTGGCACCATCGACCCACTACATTCTGTAAGACTAAGTACAAGCAAATAAAGAAATGCTGCTGCGTGTAACACAGTTTGATTAAAATGTCTTTGTTTAATCATTGTACAGTCTGTTAAACTGTATGATCTCTATGGCAACACAAATCTAACACATAAGGATGATGATTTTCGGTTCTTGCTACTCCAAACAAACCCCTCTTATCAATGGAGCCATTATATTACGCTAACAAAATGTTAAATCAAAGTAATTGTGAGTGGCAGGTGACCCGAAGCCCTAAATAGTGTTGACATTTAAAAAAAATACTCTGTCTTTTGTTAACTGTAATTAAGTCTTTTGAGTTTCCTAAACACACACAAAGGCTTGAATCCTGCTTCAGTTGCCTGTGGATATTGTGGGCGAAACTAATGAAATCCCGTGAGCAGTTTGCAGATGTGTAAAATATCTATTAAAATGTGAACTATCCAGCATTACATTCCTCACAGACCTATTTGTGGCAAGTTTTTAAAGAGGCATTATTGCAACAGATCCTCAGTTTCCTTTCTGGATGTTGGATCTGTTTTAACAAAGAGTCCAGTCCATCCCACAATGCTGAACAGAGCAAATACCAAGTTTAACAAACTCTTGCAGGACTGAATAAAGAATGGAAGCCTTTTGCTCAGGTTGGGCGATAATAACCCAGTAACTGCGATGTTGGACAGATCATGTAGTGACACTCTTGTTTGTGAATCACTGTTCATGCCCATCTCATCCTTTTATGTTCTGAAACATAGCTGTGAATATACAACCCTGTCTCCAGCTCTTTCACCCAGGAGATTCACACCATTACTCTTAGGTTTAAGGTTCATCTCCAGACATGACTTTTGCAATGCGCTTTATTCTGGTAGCGGCAAGCATAACATCCAAAGGCTGCAGCTAGTACAAAATGCTGCTGCCAGGCTCCTATCGCGCACTAAAAGATGCAACCATATTACCTCAGTCCTCGCTGCCCTTCACTGGCTACCTGTCAGTTTTAGAATGGATTTTTAAGATTTTACTCCTTGTTTTTAAAGCCCTGTATGGTCAGGCTCTTGATTATATTTGTGATTTGCTAACTCCCTATGTGCCTGACCGTCGTCTGAGATCCTCCACCAGGGCTCTGTTAATGGTTCCAAAGTCCCGTCTTGTGACTAAAGGTGATTTGACTTTTGCGGTTCGGGCTCCTCAGCTGTGGAACTCCCTCCCTGAGGAGCTCAGGGAAACAAACTTGGTGTATTCTTATAAACCACTTTTAAAGGCTCACTTTTATCGTCAGGCCTTCTCCTAGTCTGTTTATATCAATTTGTCTTGCTCTCTATTGTCATAGATCACATTTAATTGTTCCCTATTTTCAGTAAATTTGTATTGCACATTAATTATCTATTGTATTCTAATTATTTGTTGTTGTATTATTATATATCATTTGCATCATATTATACATCACTCATTATATTTTGAGTTTATTACTGTTGTAAAGTACTTGTAAAGCACTTAGTAATAATAATTATAGAGCACCTTTCAAAACAAAGTTACAATTATTAACTTCACTCCTTGTTTTCATTTGGTTTTCACTTATTGGTTGGTGATATGTGATATGTCACAAACAATATAATTCAGGAGAAAATATCTCTCCCTCAAAACATAACTGAGAATGCAGTTTAGTTGCATAGGAACATCATTTTTGTGAGACATGTTCTGGAATGTCGATACAGAAACATAAAGTGCGAGGTACAGACGGGATGTAACGTAGCAGCTGTATCCTGGCATAATACAGTTTTCTAAAAAGTAGAGCGCTCTGTCAGGGCCTTATTATGCTGTGTTTGTTAACATTGTCCCTTGGGGTTTGCTGTACAGGTGAAGGTTTGGCCTCAAGGGACAAGTCATCAACCTGAACCAACCCTCAGAGAAGGCTGTTGGAAACTGTGTGGCTGCAGTGGAGGAAACAATTTAAGTAGAATTCAAGCAACATTTCAGCACTTTTTATATGAGTGGAATACTTTAAACGTCTGCTTGTATTATGCTTTAATGTCAAGCTACTAGCTGTTTGCACTAGCCTATTAATATAGTCTTATCATGGTGGTATCTCACTTTTTATTCACACTTTGAGATGGACTTCATTTATAAACTGTTACCAGACTGAACTGGTGTGTGTCAAAGAAAGAGCTTTTTTTATTTATTTTTTTTAATTGCTTGCAGGTTTCTAGACATTTGGATTCAATGACAAGTCAAGAGCTCCTATTAAATATCTAAATCAGGGTCCCTGCTCATCTCTGGGCCCCCTGAAGTGTTCAAGGTAGCCCAACTCTAGTGGCATCCCTGTTTGCTGGAAGTACCTGTTTGCACTGTGTATTTAATTTTGACAATACACCATTCGATTCATACTGACAACAAACAAACCCATTGTCAAACTTCGGTAAAGGATAACCCATGCTCCCCGTATTTACTCTTGATCATTTGATTTACTGTACAATGGCGCAGAAGTGTGCCCTTTGTCATCCCTTACCTTGTCAAAAACTATGCTGGAGAAAATAAGTTTTCAAAAGTGACCCAATAGCACACATACACATGCACACACAGGCACACAGACTCACATCGGTCGGGTGATTTATTTTAAGACTCAGAGAGTCTAAGAATGCCATTTAGTAAAGATGGCAGTAGGTAATAAATCCTCATCAAGTCTGGTACATCCTGTTAGCTTCTTCTCTCCTAGTGACAGCTTTTTAATAAGCTGTGTGTGGTCCTGTATGTGTACTTGACATTTACTAGCTGACGTTACCCCTCCCTGTCCGTCAGTGCACATTATGCATATTCTTCTAGAACCCGAGCAAAGCATTAGCATGTACTATAACCGTGTCATTCATACCGTTCAAGGTCTAGGGGAAAGGGGCTAGCCTGTTTGTTGCCATAATTGATTTCTTTTCAGCTGCGCAAATGAGTTTCTTATTTCTTTGGAAGTTATTTATATGGAAATGGTGTGATGTTGTGACTACATTAGTGGAGTTATTCTCACCTCCCTCTAAAGTCACTACCTCCTGGGGAAACTCCCTTTGTTGCCATTTGCTGTTTTGCTGATTCTGTCAGCAAAAATTAATTGGTGTCCATTTTAACTCCCCTCGAGCCTTAATTTCTATGAGCAGAGAGATACCCAGGCCCAATTATGTGGTGTAAATAACATTTGCTCTATAATTGCTTCAATAAAGATTTATCGCCTTCTCTTCATTGTCCTTATGTTAAGGCATTGCGAGGCTAGCTGGGGGAGACTGAGGCATGGCAAAGTTATCTTGCAGAGTGGTGAAGATGGGCTTCGTCGCTGAACATTGTCTGGACTGTTCTGGTTGTGTCTGTGTGTATCATCCATGCCTATCTGTCAGGGGTTGTATAGAACTGCTTATTGTGTGCTGTGCTCGAGTTAGTTGATGGCGTCTTAGAAGAAAAAGCAAATGAAAAGAAAGGACAGTATTAATCATAAGGACACTTGTTTTTGTAATCTACAGAAGATGGGCCTGAAATAATTGAGTGAAATTTCATTAAATGCAGAATTGTGCTGAGAAAAGTAGAATACAATATATCATGAGCATTCCTAGATGACCCTTTGTTTTTTTTTTCCCTTTATGACCACCTCAGCTGCTGTTGGTGCCCCTACAGTCTTACTATGTGTGATTATAAATCCCTGATTTCAGATAGAAGTAGACAAAAGCAGCCTCAGAATTTTTAGACATTGACACTGACAGATTTAAAATAACCAAGGTAATTGCTATTTTCATGAGTTGATCAGGATCACATTTTGCTGTCTCCAACTGTTTCTCTAGATTGGAACAAAAAAAGCTAACCGAATGAAATCACAATAAAGCACAATATAAGCAAAAACCAAGCAAAAATGTATGTCAGATTAGACTTCTTTCTAAAACACCCCCAGCAACAACCCCAACTTGCAAAAGCCCTATAATGGATACACATGCTTAGTATTTTCATATATCATTATATCACGTGGGGGCTGCATGGTGGCTCGGTTGTTAGCACTGCTAGAAGATTCCCAGTTTGCGCCCCGGTTAGGGCGCCTGGATATTTCTGTGTGGAGTTTGCATGTTCTCCCTGTGCAGCGTGGGTCTTCACCAGGTTCTCCAGCTTCCTCCTACAGTCCAAGAACATGCTGAGGTTAACTGGTGATTCCAAATTGTCCGTAAGTGTGAATGAAAGTGTGCTTGGTTGTTTGTCTCTATGTGTAGCCCTGTGATAGGCTGGCGACCTGTTCAGGGTGTCCCCTGCCTTCACCTGAGTCGGCTGGGATAGGCTCCAGCCCCCCCGCGACCCTACAGAGGATTAGGCGATGTATAGATAATGGATGGACGGATTAAATCACTTTAAGAAAATAAAAGTCTTCAAGTATAAGCTAACCAGTGTGCTGGATGAAATTATGATTAAATATAACCTTCCCAAAACAAATAAATAGCAGAGCACACCTATATTCTGGGTGTGGTAAGAAGGGCTGAATGAGGGATTCTGAATTGGGATTTAATTAGTGATTTTTTTAAGTCCTACTTCAGCTGAGTATTCATTGTGTATTAAATTTAAAACATGTGATGGAGCATTAACATGAGTTACAGTCGCACAAGGACGGCATGAACTTGTAAAACCACTAATACAACAGTTTGAACCTTAGGTCAGACATGTGAGCATGTGACTGAGCTATTAGCCAGGTATGCTAACATTATCAAATTATTTAGGAGCAGACATCTGGGCTGTTTACACCATTTTCCTGTACTTTATATATATACTAATTGCATCTACTTACATTTCCTAAGTTATGCTTGGACCATTGCTGTCTAGGATCATGAATTGTTCTATTTTTGCTTTAATTATTTGTATTATCGTTATTAAAGTAACCGGTGTCATCAAGTGAGCGGCAGCGCCTGAGCGTTTCATCCAGTGAAAGTTAGATTCACCAGGCAGAAGCTCTTTATCGTGTCTATCGTGTCCTCTGACCTGACTGTTGGTAGTTTACTGACACCACATGTTCTCTTTTATCAGCACAAGTTTCATGTATGTTGCACATAAATGTCATGGGAAGAAACGAGAGCACGAGGTCAGCCACCTTCACAGCTACAATACATGGAAATGATGTGAATGTGTGCCTAGATATGTGTATGCAGAGACCTTTTGTTTTCCATAGGAACCCCTAAAACACTTCATGTACTGGCACACAGCCAACCTACTGTTATCTTGTATTCTCTCCTAAATACTGAATATTGTGGCTACATCACAGTTTAGCAACGATCTTAGAAAACCCATCCAGGGTGATTTAAACAGTTCACAGTTGTATTAATGATGTTTAGAGGTATGGTGATTAGTGAAGGAGAGATCCGGCTGGCAAAAAGATCCACAGCTCATCAGGGACCTTGGAAGCATCAGTTTGCCACGATTACTAAAAGCTATTGCTTGCCTATTCATCCATTTCCCATGTACGATCCAAATAAACATGGCATTGCTTGGTCTGCCAGGTGGATCTGGGGCTCGCCACCTCCTCTCCTCTGTTCCCTTTCCCGTATTAATAGCTCCTCAGGAGAGCCAGAGAGGTCTGCATGTCAGGTTTTATCTCCAGAGAAGAACAGGGGGGAAACTAAATGAAGCCTGAACTTGAGAACAGCCCCATCTAAGCTTCTCAAGGGGATGCTCGGAGCACATTAAGGGAAACATCAGTAATGTGCAAAACAAATGGAGGGATGTGAAAACCCCCAAAGACTTTCCCCCACCAGCTACGTTGAGCTGCTGCCATAAATCTCAGGACCCCTGTGCACGCTGTTGTATCCAGACTAGTGGAGGGAAAGCGGGACGACGCAGAGCCAAGTTTCTTCCGCATGGAAACAGTGTAACTGTCAAAAGGAGGCATTTCATTTCAGTGCTTAACTCTGAATGTGGGCTGCTTGTTGTCTCTGTGCCAGAGCCTTTTTCAGACTTGATGCACTAAACAGTTAGTCGAAAAGTTAAAGCAATTATCCATTGTTGATGTCCGGAGAGTATTTCTCCTGCCTTCAATGACAGTCTGTTTGTAACTACATGATTTGGGTAAAGACTAATGGAGTGTGAGTAAAGCACAGGAGCAACGGGATTATACTAATAAAGATGTATTATGGCTGAGAACAAAAGGCCTTGGCAAGGTATCTAACCGCTGGGGCTTGTGGGCTGCTTGCGGATAGGTGGGCGATACGCACCGAGCTGTACATTTTCCCTGATGAAATGTAGGCATGCTTTGCAGAGATATTGCAGATTATATTCTGAACACAATGACTGATGGGAAGGCAACCAGGAAAGTTTTCTGATCAGATACTCTGGATTTCTTTAAATCAGCAGGGACCTTTTTTTTTTGCTCTGGGGATGGAAAAGTTGGTCTGTTTGGTCAAGACTGAAATATCTGAACAACAATTGGATGGATTTCAGTGAACTTTGTAGCCCAAAGAGGAGGCAGCCTGCTGATTTTGCTGATCTGTTAACTTTACACCTAGTGCCACCAGCAGGTTTTGTTTTTTGGCATTTTACTGAAATGTCTCACTGATATTGGATGAAGTGCCATAACATTTGATTGTCACGACCCGGCTCAAGGCCATGACAAACATTTGTGAGAGGCAAGGTTTGGCGAATAATCAAAAGATGTTTATTTACAAACTGACACCAAATAATACAAGCGCAAATTAGCGGCTACTAAAATACAATGCATGTAGCAAAATCAACGCAGGGTCAAGCGAGGAATGACTGCCCACAGCTGCTGCAACGTGGCTCAAGCAGAACAGAGCCCAGAGAGCAGAGTAGAGCACAGGAGTAGAGTGGATGGCCAGCTTTTATACACCTGGTGGATCCTCCCATGTGTGGCAAACGACTCCCACCAGGCCTGTAGGCGTAGACAAGACAACAAAGGGGAAACACACAAGACAACAGCAGGCCCTAGAGGCAGGAGGCCGTCACATGATGCAAATATACACGGTGCCTGGAAAATGATGCCTGATTTCTCTGTTGATCCCTTGACTTTGTGTCCATCTAGAATAAGAAGTCAAAATTTTGATTTGTTTAATATACTTAGCAAGTTCCATTGGTTTTAGTATTATTTGTTATTGTTAACTGTCACATGCAGGCATGCTAACATACTCAGTTAATATGGTATGCATGTTAGCATTGCCATTTGTAAGCATATTAGCATTCTGCTGTCATCATATTTAGCTCACAACACTACTGTTTCTTGAAATCGTGCGATAAAAAATTGCAGGTTCAAATCTTATAGTAAATAACTGTGGTGCAAAACTTTAGTGGATTTGGAGCTTTTTAGAACAGCAACATAAAAACTCAGTTTTAACCAATGGGTGAGCCAAAAAAAGGACATCATTCCAGATGGCAAGCAATGAGAAAAAATTCTTTGAAATCTTAATTAAATACCTTTGAATACTCAAATCAGCAGCAGTTAAAATGTCAAATGCTATTTATCAGCCCACTAAAGGTAGCAGGTAGTAGAGCGGTTTGCAGATTGGGTATGAATTACCATTCTCCTCCTTCCCCTCTAGCTGTTGCTCATGCCGAATGGTCTGAGTGGCTTGCCTGGCCTCATTTGCTGGTTAATTGCATTTTATAGTTGAGCTAAAGACCTGTCATCTGTTTCTCTGGTTTCATTTATCTTACAAATAACCCAGAGAGGGTGGGTTAAAGTACCTGTGCAGGCCAAATAAGCTCTTTTGCTGAATTTCCCACAAAGCTTTTATTGCAGATATCACCTTTTCGCACCTTATTTCATGCTCTTGATGAGACAGAATTAAATTTTCGGGAATTAATGCAGCTGAAAAAATGTTGTGGAAAATAAAATATGAACAAAGGTATCTTCAGTTTTGTGAATTCCAGCTGTCAATTAAGAGCTGCTGGAACAAAAATCCTTACTGCACACATTAAATGAATTTCGTCCCAGTTTTTAACCTGTAAATTCATAAATAATCGACCCACCTAAAAATATGAATATCAAAATATCTCTGCTGCTGCCGCTCGCAACTCCGTGGTGCATCTTTTTTTTTTTTTGCTTCTTCAAGGTAGTGTGTATTCCCACTGTGAATGGTGTCCCCATTCCTTGTAATTATGCAAATGACACATTAATGAGGTGTAATTGTGAATTCATAAAACAGCAGGGATAAACTGTATAAAGATGCCATGTCTTAATAGGGGTAGTGGGAAACTTCATCATTGAAGGGCTGAACACGCTAATTGTTTACCCACCACTGCTACTTTAAGTAGCACATATTCATTTTGGGGGCATGAAGTCTAGTTATGAGTGTTTATACTACTTAATGAATGGTGTTGAGTGTTTATCGTGGCAAGGAACATTTACTACACAAACTATACATTTTAAAAGACACAGAGCCAGTGTAAAACAGCCGGGAGCAAAGGCTCCACTATTTAGCCTTGACATCATTTCTTCTACACTGCGTGCAAGATAATTAGTGCATTGCATTACTGCTTATTGCTGTCTGTGGCCCTTTGCAGCTGAGGTGAGTCAGCAGTTTTACAACTAGCACAATATTTAAATGCATCTAGTGTAAAGCTGCAGAAAATTTCTGTGACTGATTTTGAATTTGAACGGTTTAGAATTGAAAGACTTTTAGATAAACTGTCCATGAGTTCAGTTCAACTGTGGGATGTGTTGGTCTTCAACCAGCCCAAAAGAGCCCACGTGACTCCGCTGTTAATATCTCTCCACTGGCTCCCTGTCGCTGCTCGCATCAAATTCAAAACCCTGACTCTTGCTTACAAATCAGTAACTAAATCTGCTCCTGTATACCTGGACTCCCTCATCCAGGTATAAACTCCACTTCGCCCACTACGCTCTGCCAATGATCCCTGGTCCCACCCTCTCAACAGAGCTCTAACTCACGTGCTAGACTGTTCTCCTCTGTCGTCCCCCGGTGGTGGAATGAGTTACCAAGCTCAATCCGATCTGCAGAGTCCCTCTCTACTTTTAAGAAAAAGCTAAAGACCCAGCTCTTTTATGAATATTTACGCACTTAGTGATGCTGATGTTGCTATCAGCCTTGCATGATGATGATGCTATTAGCGTTGCATATGGATGTTGTTGTTGTTGTTATTCCTATTATTAAAACTGTGCACTTCTCAAGCACTGTCTGTTAGCATTGTGCCCAATCAGGACCTAAAGCAGAGTTTCTGCTCTTCCTGGTCTTTTTCGCCTTCTATCTAGATCTTTGCTTGTGTTGTTCTTTCTCAGATGTACGTCGCTTTGGAGAAAAGCGTC
>OMNN01029478.1:0-10720 GCA_900302755.1 Chromis chromis
TTTACTAAGAGATGTGCATGCATATTGCCTGGTACGCCCAGGTTATCAACATTTTAATGTTCATATTTGATCAATAGTCAGTGTCAATCCATACCTTGTAGAAAATCTTTGTACAATTGAATACTCTGAGAGACAAAATAATGAATGTTGTGTTATGGTTACAGTATACAACAGAAGCGACAACCTTGTGCAACATCACTTTAGTATCAAATGATTCAAAATGGTATCATGTTATGGTAATTACGTTACCTCTCAGTTTAGTGATAGTATATTATAAATATAGGCCCAACAGTAGGAACGCATTGTAACAAAAGTCAGGTCACCTTTCATTACTGAGACTGAAGTCTTTTCTATTTGCAGTATTTCAGATGTCCACCTTTATTTTTGATGACAACCTCATTCTTCCTGCATGGAGGATACCAGTGTTACATGAGTTTCTGAAGAGATGCTCTGCCATTCTTCAAGAGAGGGAAATATTTTCAGCTGCTCTTTGCTATAGGGGTTGTGTTGCTCTACCTTTCTCTTTGAAATACCCCAAAAGTGTTAGGCCTGAGTTGTCACTTTTTACTCCTGTTGAAACTTCCATGTGCTTTGGATAGGAATCATGCTAGACTATTTCTCTTCTGTCAAGCTTCTGCAGAGTGGGTGCTTTTTCTGTTAGTCAGGATATTGATATCTCCACAGGCATTCATGATGCCATCTATGACTGTCATCTCTACAACACCTTTTGCAGTTGTGCAGCCCCGTGTTTTCACACTCCCTCCTCCATGCTTCATTGTTGGGACTATGCATTCTCTGTGGTAGTTCATGCCTGACCCCATCTGAGTCGAACAAGTCTATCTTATCATAATGTAACCAAAGAATGTGGTTTCAACATTCATCAGGCCTTTATCTTGTGTTTTGTGCCAAAGAGCAAGCAAGGGTTTAGTTCTTGGGCTCTGGCCTTAGAAGTTGAAGTTATGCACAGTCCTTTGCACTGTCTGAGTGTCACAGAAACTCTCATTTCTACTTATAACCCCCATGCCAGGTCTTGTCTGTCTAGATTGTGCAAGGTACCCTTCTAAAATGATGTGACAGACAGTCGCATCATTTTAGGAGGATAGCCACTGCAGCTTTGATTAGTGTTACTATGGCTCATTGTACAGACATCTTCTATTTTTGCATGTTTCATACACTTAAATGTTCCAGATCATCAAACTAATATTTTTATTTATTGAATATTAGACAGAGATAACCCACAGAACACAAAATGCAGTTTTTAAATTATGATTCATAAAATATTTATTGAAAACCTACATCACCCCTGTGAAAAAGTATTTCACAATTAGGGAAGGTTTTCCTAACGTTGTTCCAGTGATCTCAGGTTTTCTAACTTGTCTATCAGTGATCGCAGGTGTATTCATTTTTGTTGCATTGAGTTCCTACTTTGGGGCCTGTATTTTCAATGTAGTCTTTATAATGTATTTGTTTTGATAGGTGTATGTTTTATACTCTATGTGCACCCCTGAGGAGTGCCATCACATCATGTCTTGTCTGGACTGGTCCCCAAAGAGGATGCTGCTGAAAAGTGCAACTTTTACTTTGTGCGATATATGAATAGATGTTCACACGCAAACCGGGGATCTTTTTCGAGCTGCAGTTTAGTATTGTTGCCGTTTATCAGACTTAATAAATTGTTGTATTTTACCCTCAATTTGGTCAGGAACAAAGTCACAGAACAGCCAGTGGCTTTAAACAAGCAAGGCAAAGACAGACCAGTAGATGCACTGCCTAGCTTGGTTAGCAAGACAGACAGACTAAAGAGAGATGCACTGAAAGCTAACATCACCTGAACATTACCTTCATTTGCTGACATTTAACTTGTAGATGACAGAACACAAGTTTACACACATTCACATTCAGTTTTGTTGTTGTTGTTGTTGTTGTTTGTTTGTTTTTTGCTGTGAACAGATAGATTGTTCTGCTTCATCCTCTTACTATTGTCACAAACACTGACACCTTGCTTGATGTTAGGGGAGGCAGGGCCCTAGTGTAATTTTGGGGCAAACTCACAGCTTGCGTATTAATTCAGCTCAGTTCAATTCAATTTTATTTACACAGCGCCAATTTATAACATACTGTATGTCATCTCATAGCTCTTCACACAGTAAGATGAAGACCTTACAAATTATAAACAGAGAAACCCAACAAATCCAAAGTTTCCTTTGGATCCCCTTTGAGCAAGCAGTTGGCGACAGTTGGAAGGAATGAAAAACCTCCCCTTTATCAGGAAGGATAAAAAGAAAACCTACAGAACCAGGTTCAGGGAAGGCAGCCATTTGCCTTGACCGGTTGGGGTGAGGATGGGAACGAGGTTGGGGATAGCAGGATAGCAGATTCCACACTTGTCAGGCTGGTGTTAAAATTTCTGCATCCTTATGTGGACTAATGTCTGCGAGGGTCAGTGTGGCATGAATTTTGTCATCTCACCAAGTCCAGTTAGACCCCTCCATGGACGTCTGCATACAACCCAAGATTTGTGTTTGGTGGTGACTCTGTCACAAAGTCTATATTGCACATGCTCAACAGTAGTGATACACAGAACATGTATCTGACCTACTGCACACTTAGTCAGTGGAGTCCTCCAAGAAGACTCCTGTGGATGAGAAAAAGCCTTAATTATACTCTTGTGCAGACGTGCACAGGGATAGCTACAGACAGCTGCAGACACAGAGGACTAGTAGCTGTTAGTATGCTATTTTTCTAGTTCATGCCAGTCCACTTGGAGGACTCCATTCCATAGTGCCCGAGCATAATCAAGGCTTAAGGCCACCAAGCTCTGCCTATAATAGACCAACACAGGTTGTCTTTGAGTTCTCCAGCTTCCTCCCAAAGCCAAAAAACATGGTAGGTTAATTGGTGATTCTAGCGAGCGTAAGCATGCATAGTTGTTTGTATCTCTGTATTTGCCCTGCAACGAACAGGCAATCTGTTCATGGTGTACCCCTTCTCTCACCCAATGTCGGCTCCAATGGGCTCCAGCAGCAACTGGAGACATTTAAAATTCCAGTGGTGTGACGAATGTTGCAGTAGTTTCTATATAATAAAAATAAAAACTAGACTTTGGGGAAAAAATAAAACTAAATAAAGCAATAGTGTGTAGTTACAAAACCAACCAGAACTATAATCCTGTAAGAGTCTTTAGTTTGAGTCTTTGTTTTGGTTTAAATTTGTCAACACAAAAATGAACAGGCACTGATTCATATGTTTCTTGAGACTGGGATGTCTTCCTGACTGTGAGACAATGGACTTTACAAAGTGTTGTGTTTCTATTGTAATAACTATTTATAGCTTCTCCTTTCTTGCCCCTGACAAATATTTCCCATATTTTTTTTTTTTTTAAATACAAAAACTATAATAAACTATACTAAATGAAAACAAACAAAAACAACACAAAACAAAATAAAAACAAATGAAAACTACGACTCTCGTCTGAACATTCACATTGAAATGTCCATGTACTGTCTTCCAGAAACATGCATCAGAGAGCACATCTAGTTTTGAACAGAGGCTTCAGGTGATGCTGCACAGAATGGGCGTGGCCAAAACTTCACCTGCCGAGACCAAGATGTGCCAGCAGGTACGATGGATGTGGGTTTATGTGGGTGTGTGTGTGTTTATGTGGGTTTATGTGGGTTTATGTGTGTTTATGTGTGTTTGTGTGTGTGTCAACATGTCACATGTCCGTTTGCTTTAACACTTTAGACCATGTTGGTTTGCAGTTTGATAGCTGTTGCTTATTTGTTGATGCTTAATTGTTTTGGTCTCAGACAAAGAGAACTCTGGATTTTAATTTCACAACCACACTTTTATTTAATTTATTTGGTCATGTCTTTATTGTAATAAGCAAGCTTCAAATGCAACCAATAACTGGACTCATTTCAAATGTGAATATTTTGTCACTAATGCCTCTTTTATGCACTCTATAAAAGTAAATGCAGGAGGCAGGATAAGAAGCTGTGGCTGTCTGGAAGATGTTCACCAAATCTTCTCTCGTATAATTTTGCTACCTAGACAACAAAGAGTTTGTCTGCATCCAAAAGAAAACACACAGTGTATGTAAATTCTGCAATGCAACGTTACTGAAACGTCTGGGATCAAACTGTTATCTGTACATTGAAAGAAAGCACAACAAAAGATAGAATAAGTGTTAGCAGAGCTAGCTCACTAATGTTAGCTCAGCATTCTGCCTCTTCACCCTTCACCCAAAGAAATTCAGCATATATTAGCTCGCTATGTATTACGTTGTTTGTGTTTCTTTATCAAGCAATCAAACAAAACAGGCTTCCAATCAAAAAATTGCACTCAGTTGTTTTATTGCACGTAAAATCATTTGTGATTAAGATGTGATTCCAAAAGCTTGTTTGCAAACCCAATAGATTTGTTTTCCATTGAGCTGAATCATGTGAGCATGTGGCACATGTAGGAAACATCACTATTGGCCAGTCTGGATTGGAGTGACAGCTTGTTCCAGAAAACAGGTTTAACAAACTCTGACTAACCCTGAACTCTCATTTGATGAATACTGAGATGGAAAACTGAAGTTATAAATTCTGAGTGCGTTCAGTGTGATCTAAGCATAATCGGAAAAAAATCAGCAGTGGATCTCTGACACTTTGATTCACCATGCGCTATGTGATGACATATGTTGTAAATATGCGCTATACAAATACAATTTAATTGAATTGAATTGAACCCTGGAAATAGGTAAATAAAAAGCAGAGGCTCTATTTTTATCCAGTGGAGCTTCAAAAATAAATGTGTACTGGTGTGGACACCGACATTTATCTTAAAAAACAGGAGGGGAGAAAGAAATCAGTAAGTTATCTGTTAAATCTTATTCAGTGTAGTCCTACATTCATTGTTTTCCACGACTTAAATTTTCCTGAATGGATGATAACGCTGAAATGCTGCAGGAATCCTACCACATGTTACACCAGGTTTTCCAATCTTTTATTCAGCTGTAACCTGATGGGGGCAAAAAGCAGGTGACAGCAACTATGAATGAAAATATGGATCATACAAATAAGACACAGGTTGCTAAAGGACCTGTGACTGTAAAATCATAGTCCGACCAAGTAATGATGATTTGGGGGATTTCCAGTTAAAGAGTGTCTACTTTCTGACTATAAGTTTTTAGACATCTATTTTAGCTACATTTAAAAATGTTGCTTAACAGCATTTGATAATTATAGTTTAACATGTCCATCATTTCAACATGGAATGCTATTAGAATATATTATGGCTATATGCAGTCTTTGTTCAAAAACTCAATTTTTAGGATCTTAAAGTTGATCCAGCTGCACCACATTCATCCTCCCTCAGAAATATCACATAATCTCCAACATGACACACTAGCTATAAAAAGAATGTCCCATCCAGCCATGCTAAATGATGTTCCGTGATTCCTTGTCTTTGGTGTCTAAAGCTTCATACAGATTAGTTTTATTTAAAAGTAATTACTACAGTAATGTGCGTTAAATGTTTCAGTGGGAACTGGTTGACAACCTGACAGCTGCCTTCATGTCCACAGAGTCACTGTGTTATAAAGAATGGTGTAGCCAGGTAGTAGTAGTGAGACTTCATTTCAGTAGTAAAGACAATGCCATGAAAATGTGAGTTTACTGATTTAATGAGGAAAGGTAGTATTGGATGATGAGGATGGAATGTCAGCCAATCACACAACAGTGGTTGTTGATGCTACCATGGAAGCTGCTTCTGTGCAAGTGAATAGCTTTCTGAGATATGCTGGGGATACAAAGAATTTGTTGGAAGTGCTTGTTAAGCCAGAATCTGGTTGCCATTTTCCAGGTTTTGGTGAGGAAGAGTGAGTCTTGAGGTAAGGCGTTTGCAGCCTACCTGGAATGGACATAGCAGCTGAAATGGGCTGAGGTGGGAGTCTAGACAAAAGATGTACACGGTTAATTATGACCATAGTTAGTTACACTTCTCCAGAGGGTGAACACGAGAGAGACAGATGTGTCCCTTCATCCCAGTCTGATTATAGAAAGGATTATATGTGGATGAAGTTAAAGCGAACTTGGAGCACCTTAGGAAGTTGAAAAAGACCAGCAAGAACGTGGATTCTAAGGTGAGGTTAATGAGGGAAAGCAGTAGTCTGAGTGTATAGCAGCATGATGCAGAGAGAAAATGAAATGTGAGTGGAAGTGTTTTGCAGTGAGGGCAGGTTTTTGCAAGCCTTTGAGATGCATTGGCACATAAGAATATGGGATAGAGGCACAGTAGTTGACAGTGTTGGGTTTGACAAAAAAGTTGATACCTGACATATGAATCTGAATCTAGTGAGTAAAAGGACAATGAGAGGGTTGCGTGATGGGCCTTCCAGATGCTGCTTTCTGCAGTTCCCTAGGTTGACTAATGTTGGTGAGGGATGGCTGGAGAAGCAAGGCTAGATCTACATAATTACCGGAAAGAATTTGATGGCCCAAGACTGGTAAGACAGGGAATGGGCGATGGATCAATGAAGTTGGTTGAGTGGGTCGCGCTCTTATTGCTGGAGTGTAAGGATTGTTACATGTTGAAAAAACATTTGGGTGTTCATAAGGGAGGGGAATGGGGTTGTGAAGGAAGGGGTTAAAGGATAGATGAATAGGAAATGAAGGAGGAGACTAAAAAGAGAGTTTGGTTAGTCTGAAGTGTGAATGGGGCCCTTGGACTGCTGTATTGACTGTTGGAGGTGGTGTTAGAAGTAGTAGGTCAGACACAGAGAAGCAGACAAAGGGGAGGGGGATACAACCTGGCCTGGAGGAGCTTGTGATGCTGTCTGTGGCTGTGGTTAAGTCATTTACATGCACCAGTTCAGACAGTCTTGCATACCTGCACATTGTTTTTCTGTCTTCCCCACAGACACCCTTGGTCGTGGTTTAGATGGTTTTGACAACAACACTATTTCAGGGACACACCTTCAAGAATATTTTTTCTGTTTGTTTATTTGTTTGTTAGCAAGATCATTTGAAAAGTTATGAACAGATTTAATGAAATTTTCAGGAAATGTTGATAATAGGACAAGGAACAGGTGATTTTGGTTTTGATGTTCTGGATTACCATCGGGATCCAGGAATTCTTTGAAGGATTCAAAGGTGGAAATGAGCTGCTTGGCGGAGGTCTGCACTCTCCGAGTGCTTTTCTAGTTCATAATGTAATAAAGCTACCTATCAGTTCAATAGTGGGAAACAGACATCAGTTAAACAAAGTCATAAACATAAGCAGGCAAACAATCCTACAAGTTGAAACAAGCAGGTTAGACAAAATAAATGTGTACCTATGGTAAATATATATGGTAAATATATGCTCAGACCTTTGCTGTGTAAAGTGATTATTACAGATATTTGGGGAGTGCTCTTGCTCAGTTTTACCTCCAAATAAAATGGTTTAGATAATCTCAGTAAACTGCTTGTTTCCTACCTGTCTGATTAGCTGACTGTTGAAGTTTCTTAACCCCTCAGAGATTTTACCATGCGATGCCATTAGCTTGGTGAACACAATGCTATCGTAACTGCTAGGAGGAATAGTCTAATTATCTGTTCTCTGTCTTGTGGTAAGTGTCTTTGTGTTACTTTAAGCTCAGTGCACACAGTGTTATCGCAGAAGAATGTGCTCGTAGTAATCCAGGGATATAATGTGGTAACTTCACCTGATTTGACATATTTGTGGCTCCTTCTTTGAGCAGCAGAGATAAGTTCAGTCATTGTAACATGGAACAGCAATCACAGAAACAGAATATAAGTCTTCTGCTTGTGAATGCTTTGCCAGGTAGGAAGTAGCTTTTTGTGTTTATGGTCAAATGTTGTAGTTTAATACTGGCTAATGTCTATGTTGTAGAATAAAGATGAAGAGCTGAGAAAGGCCAACTCTGAAGGTAAGGATTTTTGCATTCAAGATATCTATGATAACCACATAGGGAATTTATAGGGAAGCACAATGATGTCAGTATGTCATTGTTATGGGCCGATAAAGACTTTATAATAAAATATCAGCATCGGCCCACAATGAACGTTGACAGCCAGATAACACCTGTCAGGCAACACCTTGGTCAAAGTATTGTGAGCATCTTCTGTTGTGATTGGCTGAATCTGACTTTGTGGGGACAAAATTCGTTGTAAGACTGTCTGTGATTCTTTGAGCAGCAAGGAAAAACTTAAACTGTTAAAGTGTTGCCTAAATTAATTTGTTTAACATTTATCCAAGGTTTAAGCTGTATGCATTAAAAGTAACCCTGTATAAGGTAAACCTTCTCTGACCATGTTCTAATCTTTGGTGACAACACTTTGAGTTCCTTCTACATGCTTTATACCGTGTCTGTCTATGTTTCATGCTTTAACGAGGCCTTTCCACAGTTATCCATCCTACTTTTTCGAACAGTCCTGAAACTGTAATGCTAATAGATTACACTTTGTTAATCTTTGTCTGTCTTTCTTTCTAGTCTTGTTTAAGTCTTATTTGAGTCATCATCACCACTTGTTGTTTGAAGGCCTACCATGTAAAGCTGTGTGACTGGCCAGCTGTCGTTCTACTGTCTCCTGTCTCTGTCCCTCAGGAGCTATTCTGGACAAACCTGAACCACCTGCCACATACATGAAGCCCAGAACCATGTCCACTTCATCAGGTATCAACATTATCTTCCACCATTTCTAAATATGAAAAAGAAAAATATACCCATGTGCAAAGCCAAACCAGCAATGAGTTGATCATAGCAGCAATTATGGTGTGCTGCAACTTGTGCTAGAAAACTAAATTTTGTGGACATAGGGGAAGGCTATAAGACACAAGCTGGGCTTTGGTTCGGACCTTTTATTTGGAGGAAATCTTAATAATTGGACCTCAGTGACTTTAAATTGAATACCCCTGTAGTATAGTATTAATCTACAATGTAGAAAATAATTAGAATAAATAAAAATCATTGAATGACAAGGTGTGACCAAACGTTTGACTGGTACTGTATATCATGACAGTCTTGAGTTTCCAGTGACTCCTATAACTGAATTTTCTATGATGGAATAATTGAAACCCATGCGTCTTTGTCACACACAAAAAACAATTATTCATTTTGGTTCTTTCATAAATTTATTGTAGGTCTTCTGGAAATATGACAAAATCTTCTGGGTCAAAAATATACATACAGCAACTTGAATTATCAGTTCTGGTGATGTAGAAAGTTGTGTTAACCACATTTCTCTTAGTGACATGGCCTCTTACCTTCTTAAGAGTGATTATGATTGACTACAGCTGCTGACTCCTCTGAGACGATTTCATTAGGGCCCATTTTATACACTCATTAAACTCAGCCACAAACACTACAGTAGGAAAATCTGAGGAGCTCAACCAATCTCATCCTTTAAGGCTTAAAAAGTGGGAAAATCCAGTTACTTTCTTCTGGCAGTAAATAATCTGCATCAACCTACATAGTTTCCATAAAGGCTAATAGAACATATGGAACATAATAAAACAAAAAAAATTCCCTTTGATATGTTTTGACAAATGTTGTTGATGTTAAATGTTGTCTTAGAATTGATGTGACACAGGAAAGCGACAGTGACATTATATGCAATTTATGTAGCAATTGTGTATATTGCAACGTTCCTGGTGTGTTTGGGGCTGTGACAACACAACACAAGAGGGTCTCTACTACAATGCCATGCTTTCTGTGTTTAGGTTACATCTGTGCCTACATCTGTTAAACCTGGAGTCACTGTCTAGATCAAACCACATCATTCAGCATGTCTACTAGTGATTTACTGTCACTGTCACCCTCTGTCTCCAGCTGACCCCAGGCATCCTATGACAGCACTGGACCCCATTCGACCAGAACCTCTCCTTTATCCAAAGCCCACCGTCCCCGAGCGCCCTATCGTCCCCCTGCCATCTAAGCCTGCCATCGCAGCCAAACCTCCGCTCCCCACACCAGCTGTTCCTGCAGAAGGAGGAGCTCGTCCTTCCTCTGCTCCTCCTACCAGCAGCTCCACAGAGCAAGCCCAGCTCAGAGCGCACACTCATGATGGCAGGCCAGGGGAGGCTACAGCACAGGTGAGGCAGCATTCAGTCAATTCATTCTTGCTACAAAAGACAATGCAGAAGTAAGACTATACACTCAGGGGCAAAGCTGTGCTCTCAACTCTTTTTTAATATTAACCCCAAAAGTTTGTTTAAAAGAATACCAACGGTGAGAAGAAAGGTTCAAATCACAAACGTGGGAATGTAATATGGACACTCAAGTGTTTAGGTGTACTTTCAGACACAAAAAACAATACAGGCAAAAAAAAAAAAGTCTTTCTCAAGACAGAGAATGCTGAATACTCTATGATATTATTACAATACAATGATATCATAGCAGAATACAGTTCAGCGTTGAACCAAAACCACATATTGCAATGGAATGTGTATTGACTGCATAAGATCAGAATAAGAAAGAAAGAAAGAAATCTTTGGCTGTTCCTTCCTCATCTTTTGTGTGTATTAATTTAAAAGTGATGTTAGAGCTGGAAATGCACAGTTGAAACACTTAACTGACATTCAAGAAGCAGTTTGGCAGTTATACCTTACTACATTTGACAAGATATTTGCAGTAAGGTTATATGCATCTCAGTGGTACACAGAGTAGAACACTCTGTTGCACCACTTTTGCACCACACTTTGACAATTTTTTTTATTACCATATTATTAT
>OMNN01029479.1:0-10334 GCA_900302755.1 Chromis chromis
TCCATCCATCCATCCATCCATCCATCCATCCATCATCCATCCATCCATTCCTCCATCCATCCATCCATCCATCCATTCCTCCATCCATCCATCATCCTTCCATCCATCCATCCACCCATCCATCCATCCATTCATCCATCCACCCATCCATTCATTCCTCCATCCATCCATCCATCCATCCATCCATTCCTCCATCCATCCATCCATCCATCCATTCCTCCATCCATCCATCCATCCATCCATTCCTCCATCCATCCATCCATCCATCCATCCATCCAGCAACATTTCCTCCTGGGGGATCCTAAGGTGTATCCAGGCCAGATAAGATATGTAATCCCCCTGCCCAGCAAATTCTGGGTCTACACTAGGATCTCCTCCCAGTTGGACATATAAACCCTCCAGAAGGCCCCCTAATCAGATGCCCGGCCCACCTCAGCTGGCACCTTTTCACACACATGAGCAATAACTGTACTCCGAGCTCATTCAGGATGTCCGAGCTCCTCACTCTACATCTAAAGGCTGAGCCCAGCCACTCTGCAGAGGAAACTCATTTTGGCCACTTATATGTGCAATCTTATGGTTTTGATCACTACCCAGAGCCCGTTACCCATAGGTGAGAGTTGGAATGCAGATTGGAAGTAAATCAAGAGCTTTGCTTTCCAGCTCAGCTCCCTCTTCACCACAACAGTCTGGTACATTACTGCTGACGCTGCTTCAACTGTCTGTGCATCTCATGCTTAATTTTCCCGTCATTCATTAACAAGATCAGCAGCAACTAACCCCAGACCCAGAGGGAGCAATCCACAAGTTTCCAGCAGAGAACCATGGCCTCAAACTTGGAGGTGTTCACTCTCATCCAGCCACTTCACACTCGGCTACAAACCCTCCCATTGCATGCTGAAGGTCACAGACTGATGAAGCAAACAGAACTACGCCATTCACAAAAAGCAGAGTTGTAACTGCCAAACCAGATACCCTCCTCACCACATCTGTACCTTGAGATCCTGTCCATTAATGTGACAAACAGGATCGACGACAAACAACAACCTTGGCAGAGTTCAACACCCACCAGAAATGTGTTTGACATTGTGCTGAGAATATAAACTCGGCTCTCACTTTGCTTGTACAAACGCCACAAAGTACATGTGGACTGGATGGTCAAACTCCCATGAGTCCCTCAGCAACTCCACAAGGGTAACAAAAGTGATACGCTTATAAAATACAGGAATACAGCTGAACATTAAACCAGAGGTACACAAATCTTTTTGGCTCATGACCCTAAGAAAAAATGCATCCATTGTCACGCTTCTAGGACAAGTTCTACCAAAGAACGATTTCTCCTCTTAGGTGGTAAGAATACACAAAACAAATATTGCTGTAATGTCATTTGACAACATATCAGTCACAGGGGTCACTTTTTACTGAATAAGTTGTTTTACTTACAGTACAAGTACATTCTGTTGATAATACTTCTGTACTTTTACCTGCTTTTATTCAATTCAATGGTCATTTTAAGTGTAATAGATCCTGACAGTGCAGTCATTAGTTCCTGAAAAATGTGAACACTTTGAGCACTAAGCGAAGCCAAAACCATCAGTCTCAGGGTCTCAGGCTTTACTCTTCCCATCCGTCTTGAACCTAATTCCTTTTTCAGTTAAGGAGAAATAAACTTAAACAATCATCTTTTCCAAATTTCAAATAGATTTCCAATTTCAAACACTCAGCCTCATTACTCTTACCCTTATGTCGCCTGCCCTCTCTGAATCTAGGAGACAGTGACTATGGCAACACTACGCTTTTACAGTCGAGGCTACGAGCTGAAAATGTCGGTAGGATGGTTGTTTTCACAGACTGAACGGAAGTGTTTCAAAGGGAACATCACCTGTGTTTCAATGCAAATTAACTGAAACCCAAACCCAGCATTCAACATTAATGTTATTCATATTAACAAAGAAAAACATCTGAAACAATACTTAGAACTTTGTGGCACACTACACATTTACAATTCAAAGTCTCAGAGCAAACAGAGTGAATAGCTGTGTTGTAGCTCTTGTAGCAGATGGTGCAGTCAGTGAACAAAGTGGAGTTAGAGGAAGGCTTGTGACTGGTTGCTTGTTGAAAACCATCAACCAGCTTTATGGAGTGTCTGTGGGAGAGTAAATGACGACTGCCTTTTCCTTAACTTATGTGCAGCTCTGAACAACACAGTGCAGGACTGTTGGGTAAATGGACATTTTGCAGGTGGATTTTTCCCTATAAACCAGTGTGTTTAGCTGTGGTACCAATACAGGTCAGTATACCCGCAACACACTCTGGCTTCTGCAGGACATTATACTGTATCTGTGTGTCAGAGGTAGGTGTTGATCATACTAAAACATATGCAGACAATGCGGGATGTCTGTCATTTCTAATCACCACTCATTCATTAACAGATATCACATCAACAGACTGAATTAGGTGACAGGGCCAAATCTTTTGGCAGGAAGCAAAGCCAGAATGCAGAGAGACTAAGAGCGCTGACAGCTTGTATTTTGACTGAGTCATTCCTGATTATCTGCCTATTCAATTTTAGATTATTTAATAATATTGGCTCCAATAACAGCACAGATATGTGCAGTAGGTGGATTCTAGGCAATAAGAATGTTACAGGGTTGAAACTGTGAACATTTTTACTCATCTAGTAGTTAAACAATATTCAGATGTTGTATTTAAACCTGTAATACTCAATATGTTTATGTTACCAACTAGATCAGGGATGGGCAACTCTGGTCTTCGAGGGCCACTATCCTGCATGTTTTAGATGTGTCCCTCTTCCAACACACCTGATTCAAATGATCAGGATCGTTATCAGGCTTCTGCAGAGCTTGATGATGAGCTGATCATTTGAATCAGGTGTGTTGGAAGAGGGAAACATCTAAAACATGCAGGATAGTGGCCCTCGAGGACCGAAGTTGCCCATCCCTGAGCTAGATGGTGATTGGTCAGCCTACTTTTGGCCTGGCTGATTATTGGATCCAATATTTAGCATTTTTCTACTTATCAGTAGCATTATTTGTTCAACTAATTCCTGCTAAAGTAATTTAAAAATGCACTAGTATGGCTCTAATCCAGCCTCTATCTTTAGTCACTCTGTGATCTCGAGCAATGACCCTTCCACATGTGATTGGTTACACATCCCGAGTATTAGCCTATCAATACTAAAGGATAAATGTTGTAAAGTCTCTTTAAATTAAACATATGTAAAACATAAATACAGGCACTTCAATTAAGGTTTGTGTTCTACTATGTGTTTTTTTTTTTAATTCTGACATGAAGATTAGCAGTTGGATAGCTCAGTGAGTAACACCCCAGACCTTGGCATGGGAGATAGGTGGTTCAAATCCCGGTCAGGGCGCAGGTATCCAGTGAGGACCCTTAGGCAAGGTCCTTAATGCTGCCCTCCTACCTCCCTATGTACATCACTTTGGATAAAAGCGTCTGCTAAATGGAATTTCCTCTTCTTTTTTTTTTACTGCAAGTATCTGTTATTAGTCTCCTCGATTGCTAATAATCAGTCAACTCCTACAGATGACCAATGTACTTTTCCAGGCTCGCAAAGCCTGAACATCCTGTTGCTGAACAGAGAAGTTTTGTAGAGTGTAAGTGTGAATCATGATCTCTACAGTACCTCAGCTGTGCTCAGCCTGCTCACTTCAGTCTGACCTGACAGCCACATATCCAATAAATCAGATCTAAAAGGAGGATGGAAGCCTGAGTTGGCTGCCTCTCATGGAAATTTATAAATCAGAGCACATATACATGTTGCCCACCTTCTTTCTCATTGTCTTGCTAACACATGAGCACAGAAACCACTGGAGGTTCTACATTTCTGGGTACAAAAAGTGGGTATCCTCACAGTCACTGATTAAAAACCTTCTGATCATTCTACCGCACCGTCCTAATCATTCGCAGCACCGACTCTATGAGCTCAACAGTTTCTAGAGCATCAGAGGCTTCTCCTCTGCTGCAAAAAAACATAACTGACATCCTACCCAGTCCCGCTTCATTCAGCCTTAATTGTATCCTCATTCTTCACCTGGTAACAAGCTAACAAACCTGTGCAGATGTGGCAGGCACATCAAAGAGAGGGAGGGATGGGAGGGGGAACTTGTTTGTAGAAAAAAATGTGTGGGGGAATATGAAAGGGGAAATTTACGTTGTGTGAGTCCAAGCCAGCGCCACCTCAGGGAGAAATGCTGGAAAAATGTGATATTTTACACCTGCATCTCAGGAGGTGCGGAAAAAGAGACAGGGAGCGGGGGAGGCGGTAATTAGAGGAGTGTGTGTGTGTGTGTGTGTGTGTGTGTGTGTGTGTGTGTGTGTGTGTGTGTGTGTGTGTGTGTGTGTGTGTGTGTGTGTGTGTGTATGTGTGTGTATGTGTGTGTATGTGTGTGTGTGTGTATAAAGGGTTTTTAGTATGTTTCTGGGGCTTGCCACCGGTTCTTTTTTTTTCAGCATTCAATTTGGCACGATGCATTCGATGCCAGATTATTAAAAATGCTAAACCTGGTTACGAATGCTAAAAAAAAAAAGTGTTGAAAATTTAAACAAATATTCTAATATTGTTACAGTGATAAATAGCTGGCAAGCCCGGGTTTAATGAATAATGCTATTGGCACTAATTCCTCATTAAGGCCCTAAAGAGGAGAGCGAAGAGAGAAAATACATGTATTGTTGTTGTGATTTTTTTCAAATTAAACTCAGAGGCAGAAGATATCAACACCTTCCCAAATTAAGTTGATTCAAATTACTTGGTTACACAGTTGGTGTGCAGTCTGGGCTGTCTTGTGAAACCAATTAATGTGAGGGTTAAAGCTTGATAAAGTAATTAAGGCAGGGTTAGAAATGAGATGGAGGGAGTGTTATGTGATCAGGCTGAGCTTGATGAGGCAAAGTTGGGTTGTTTTTTTTTGCACTGCGAAAAAAAATCCCCATCTGAAAGTCTTTTAAAAGTACAAGTTAAAGGAATCTCTCAGCGTTGTGTGATGTGTTCTGTCATGTCCACAGCGAACTAATCTGATCTGATCTCGGGTTTTAAGTCAAATTCTCCTCATACTGATGTGCGTCTGCTTCATTTCAAGATATGGTTATTTGTTTAAGCTAACAAATCCTCTCTACGGTGTTTTTACTTTGTCTATTTGCAGTACTAATGGTAAAAGGCAGGCTTTTAAAGGGGGCTGTGCTGTTGTAACACACTCTCCAAAAACAAGTTCATCTAAGTAGTCTTGAATAAAAGTGGCATATTTATTTTTTCAAGAGTAAATGTTCAATAGGAAAAAAACTACTACTCATACTAGCAGCTTTTTGTTCTTATTAGAGTGTCTGTTTGAATTAAAATGCACATTAAAGTAGTTTGGAAACGATTCAAGATCACAGTAATGAGGACTTACTGCACCTGCAATATATTCAGTTATGTACCTTTATACTGCTCCTTGTAAATCTGTCGTGTCTTCTTTTTCAGGTGCACTCATAAATACATAGATAAAAATACTCAATGCAGGCATCGTACCCTCATTAAACTGAAAATTAAAGGACCACTGAACAGATTTTACATATAAAGACCTGCTAACTCTTCATACAGAGCACTATTCAGCCTGTGAGAGCGGTTGTGTTATGTGTTTTGTGGCTCTAGAAAAAAATGTTTAGTCTTATAAAATAACCATGATGACATCATAGTGAGGTCAGGCCTTTCTTTCTTAAAATTAAAATATTTAACAAAAACTTCTTTACCAATGGAGGAATCTAGTTTAAGATGTGGGGTTTTAACAGGCATGGAAGACTTAATGAGATGTTACTGAGTAGCATTGTGGGAAATGTAGGATTCAGCTTTTCAACACTGCCTACCAAAAATTACCTTCCTGTACAACTGAACTGCATTCTTATTTTGAGATTGAATGAAGTCCACTTTCATTTTTGAAACCGAAAGGTAAGGCTGTGATGTAGTAGAAAGGGGAGCGTGCCTATGTTCCCACAGCCCTATGTTCCCACATTTGTAAGATTTTTTTTTAGAAATAATCGTTTTCTTAAGATAAAAACAGGGTTTTCGTGTAAATGAGGCCAAACCGTGTGGAAATATCTGCATTTTCCCTTCGTGTAAACGGGGTTAGAGAAATGTGAGACATGTGGGAACATAGGGCTGTGGGAACATAGGGCCTAATCTTCAAAATTTTCAGTGAAAAAAACAAATCTTAAAAATGTGGGACCATTGGGTTGTGGGAACATAGGGCTGACCCCGTAGAAACGGCTTCCGGTTTGAAAAATCCACAAAGTCCGAGTTCGGAGTTAAGAGATGAGGATGGCAGGATAAGTCAGCAGCAGCTCCGTCACCCAGGAGGTTTGTGTTCTGTGTCGGACCATTAGCCTGAAACTTAAGTTTTGTTTTCAATCAGTGTTTGGTTCGGTTTTAGGCGCCAAAACTACTTGGTTATGTTCAGGAAAATAGCTCAAACAGCTCCTGCTCTACTCTCTGGGTTACCAGGGTGAAGAGTTTTACCCCATCTAATTTTTCTAAAAAATTTTTAAAAAAACGGGACACTAACGCAATAACAAAATGTCAAACATGTTGATTAGTATTTGTGATACATAACACAAAACTTAATCTGTCAGAGAATACATAGTCCTTAAAATGTCATTGAGAATGCAGGTGAGTTGCATAGAAGTATAATTTTTGGGAGACAGTGTTGAGCTTTTGTGAAGTTAAACTCACAAAGGGGAGGAACTAATAGTCTGGATATCTCAACATCTGCTGCACCAGTTTTGACCCATCTTTTTTTAACCTCATAAGACCCCCAAGTCCACTAATAAATCACTGGAGTATCCCTTTAAGTTTAGCCTCTCTGTTTCTACCCAGACACTCTCATCGTCAAGTGACACTCCTTTAGCTTTAGTGCAACAAGGATGTTACATCAAAGAAGCTGAATGCATCGCATGATTACACCTCTTGATATATCCTCTCAGCTAAAGCATGCTAAAACGTAACAGCGTGAAAACCAATCAACCTGACAAGCCCATCTGAGCTCACTATCCTAATATTTACGCTGTTTGACCGTTTATCAGAGTTTCCATCTTTAAACTAAAGCAAAAGCTTACACACCACATAAGCTATTATAGCCTGCTTGAAGCCTTATTTATTTTTCCAAGGAAATGTCAAGGCCAGGACAAACATAATAGCATAATATTCTGTATACAGTGAGGGATGACATCACTGGCAGCGATGGCCAAGAGGGAGATCACACAAGGCTGGAAAACCGCTTGTCTGATCATCGTGTGGTGGGCTGCACACACACAACACACACACAGACACAGTGTGGGATACAATTACCCCAACTATTTACACAGCACTCCGTGAATACATTTTTTATCTCAGCCTCCTATACTGTACATCACACATATGTCTACCATGGAGAAGCCAGTGTAGACTTGTATCTATAACCAAACTAGTGTTGCTAATAGTAAAAGTCCAATATCTGTAAATTATAATTTGGGACCTACAATGTCACATTCCATGATGATTGTTCAAACGTCCTACTTGAAAAACCTTTAACCTATAAATTGACAGATATAGATAATCTCAGCAGAAAAGTGGTGATTATTTGTGTATCAGAGATGAAGCATCAGCCTCAGGGAGCTGAATCCTGACACTGATTGACAGATGCCTCCAGTGCATTCTGACTAAACTAACATGCAACTGAAATGTTTGGCAATAAACTCATGATATAGTCTTCCGGAAAAAGAAGAAGAAAAAAAAGAGGTGAGTTGCTGCTATAAGTAGGAAAATAACAAGTCGAGATAATCCCATGTGAGGCCTGTCCTGAATTCTGTATCATTTTTACTGATGAGCTTCTTGGGCAGCTGCCATGTCAGCGAGGATGCTCGTAAACAAATAATTATTCATACTAATAATCTTCCATATTCATGTGCAAATAAGATCCCTTCCTGGTATCTAAGCAGCTTCAAGGTTGTATGTGGGAGGTTCCCCTAACTAGTGCCTGACTTGACTCATTTCGTGCCAAAAAAGAATCTGTCTAAGGGTCAAGGATGCCTGAGCTATATATCATAATTCTGCATAAAACAGACTTTTTATTACTATTTTTGAAACCAAAAAGCACCTCATTTAAATGCATGTTTTCGCAACCTCACAGAGAATTCATTTGCCATGTATCCTGTTAAGGGAAAATGGGGATAAAACGGGAAACAATAAAAGATTTTCTGTTGAAAGTACCGTGCCAATTCAAATCATTGGGAAACCACAAATAAAATCTCAAATGTTGATGTATGCGAATGGAATGCTAAAAGTAACCCTGTTTCCAGGACACATTTCAAAAACCTATGCTTTGTGATGTCACAGAATTTCTCTGAATTGCGCAAATAAATCACCTGCGGAATGAAGGAATTAGTCGAAACCGCTGTGCGTAATTACGCACAAATCAAACAGGCACATAATCAAATGTTGGCGCACAAAATAAGTTCCATCTTGTTATAGCCAAGTTTCCAAACTCTGTTAAACTTTGCCTTTAGGTGGGATTCTGGCTCTTGGGGTCCTTCACATGCCACAGTGCAACCTTTATATACTATATGACGCCTCTTTATTAGCTGCTTACACTGAATGATATGCGATAGCGCGTATCATATAGGTGGCTATAAATAGTCTACAGACTGGCCACATCAGAGACCACTGCAATGACAGGAGTCATGTTCTCCATGTGGATAAAACGGCAGAAGGCAGTAGGCATCGGGCGGTGAACTGAGAGGGCTGGACACTGATTTGGCCAGGAGGTTGGAAAGAAAATTTGGCAACATGTTATGTAACTATTAAAATAAGGTGGAATCTGTTTTCCTCGCAGCGACATCCTCCTAATTGTACATGCAGCATTTCAGCAATCTCCTCTTAGTTAAAAATAATATCATAATGAGTCTAACTGTGACAGCAAACACATTCAGGTGGGTGGAGGGACTTGGCTCGCTCTTTGGTGACTGTTACCCATTAGCCACACAAGTAAATACACACACAAGAATTACAAGTAAGCTCACTAAACTGTACAGTGAAGTTCTGTCTGTGTATCATTAAATCTATGAACAACTACAATGAATCTGAAAGCTGACTGCATAAATGAGCAAATTATTGGTTTACATAGCACGTACCATTGTGGTGTGAGGAAATGTGCCAACACTCTCAAAGACCCATTTTCCACTCTCAAAAGTTCGGCTTCCAAAAAAAAAAAAAAAAAAGTGTGTGGGAGAGCGAAGTGCTCGGTTTTCTTGTTCAGCTGGGCCTTATACCGGAAGCAAAAGAGCCCTAATGCACGGCCTGTTGCCCGGTAAACATTTTTGGGGGGGAGAAATTTGCAGTCAACTCTTCTCAGTCAAAGACAAGAGGGAGCAGAGCCGTATAATCCAAGTCGTCTGCTTCCCGACTTCTTCATGCAAGGTGCTTGTGTTCGGGCTCAACTCGTGATATTTCCATAGAAAACCGTCGGAGCGCGCCTGGCAGTGCGCTTGCTGTCACACAGTCTGTCCCCGGTACCGTAATGCCCACCGAGCCCCGCCGCGCTCTGCGCCACCGACACAGTCACCGTCTGAGCCCGAGAGCCGGAGCAGAAGTCTGGCTGTGCACCGACAGTAAGTAGCACCGCACTCTCCGCTTTACGCGCTCACCAAAATCAGCTGTTGCTCCTTGCAGAGAGACTACGACGCGCGCTTTCTTCCCCCTGTGTGCATGCTCCGGCTTTTTTTGTTGTTGCTGATAATGAAAAAAGTGGGAGTCCCTCCTCGGTCCTCCTCCACCTGTTCCTCAGTGTCCGGGGAAAGTTGCGGAGAGAGCGGCGTCTGAGACCAAACTCACCATGTGGCTGCGCGGATGTCGCAACATCAGAGACATCAGACAGACTATAGAGGGGCACTGCCAGCCGGGACTGTGTGTACACTAACGGAGAGGTGAAGCAGTGCGTCTTCTCTCGTGTGTGTGTGTGTGTGTGAGCAGATAAAAAATTAAGCAAACAAATGCAAGAAGTGCACAAGCGTGGCTGCGACGCACGCACCAGTGAGGACGTGCGGTGTCCTGCGGCCGCGGCCGGAGAAGCGGAGCGGAGGGCTGGTGAATTATTAATAACCAGAGCGGTTCACAGTCTGTCGTGTTCAGTGAGTAACCAGGGCGGCAGCTGGGGGTTTAGAGGAATTAAATACGGGCTCAGAGTAAACCATGGACGCAGGGGATTAGTAGCTCTCACCGGCAACAGTGTAGGGGCAGCTCGGGGCCGACAGAGAGGGCGGGAGGGAGCGGGAGGTTATAGGGAGCG
>OMNN01029479.1:10563-22244 GCA_900302755.1 Chromis chromis
AAACTCCATATATATATATATATATTCTTAAATAGCACATTTAGATTTTTTAAAGAATCCTTGCATGTTTTTATTCTTAAATTTCTCCATTTATCAAACTTCCTAGTGTGAATTCTGCATTTAAGACGCAGGAGGAAGGTTGAATTGAACTTAAACCTCTACTACCTCAACTTGATTTCATTCTAATTGCAAAAACATGACATCTTCATTATGTCAAACCTGTAGAGGGAATATTATAAGCTGTTTCACAAGTGTAGAATTATTATAAAGATATCCAACACCTTCAATTTGCCACATTTTCCCAGATACGCACAGCCAACTCGACCTCAGGCCCCAACAGTTCACAATCATAAACCAAATCATTAAAAAAGAAAAACCTTTCTGTCTTTTTTTATTGTTTCCTTCTGATGATTCTGTGTTGGTTTTGTTCATGAATAAAGCAATCAGTCCGTGCAGAAGTTAGAGGCAGGTTAGAGAGCGCAGGTGCATGACTCCTGGCTGCAGCATGAGCTCAATATTTATTCACTGCAAATATCCAATTAGCTCCGGAAATTCACATGGAATTTCTGCAGACACGCCTTCAACACAGAGCGGCCTGTTCATGAATAAATTAGCAAAAAAAAGCAGAGTTTTGACCTTTTATGGAAAACGCAGGATTCTTTTTTTTATTTTATGGAAGTGCGCAGCCGCCGACGTCACGCAGCAAAATATGATGAGCAGTGACAAAATGGATTCTTCCTGCTGCCAGTTTTAGTGCGTGTTGGTTCAACTTTATCACTTCACAAACAGGCAAATAAAAAAGCTGAGGGGCTCAGAGTTGCTGTTGCTTAAGCAGAGACACGCAGTAAAATATTTCACTGGGATGGGGAGCAGCTGGAGCCTTTTAATGTAAAGCTTTATTCAATTCTCCCCATTAAAATGTAGATAAATAGACTATTAAGGCTGTATTTTCAAAATAAAACATGACAAATTGGAATACAAAAAAATCAGAATGCAATATTTTGACTTACTGTTTGAAAAAAGATGACTATTTCAAGTTTGAATTATTTTGTCAAAGAAAAAATACAGATCTATTTTCTAATTCATTTCTGTATGCCTATATCTGTTTATAATTTTCAACAAACATCCCATTTGAGCCCAATCTTACATGAACCCTCCATCATTCAGGCTAACTCAATATATCAGAGTTGTCACATTGTTTTAATTTATCTCAGCAGGCTCAGTTTTATATTAGTAATATTTAATAACTGTCAGTGCTGTAATTAATTTAAAAGAATTGAAACATGTGCAATTCTTCATATTATTAAAGGTTCACACAGCACAAACTAAATACACAAACAAACAATTAGTTTAGGCCTCATGTATTTTGTTTGTTGCTTAAAATAAGCTAATGTGACTAAACACATAATTAGGCTGTAAAAATGTGAATAAATGTGATGATATTGTATTTTTTTGGACGATAATATCCAAAACATTTATTGGCAAAAGGCCACAAAAGCATCAGGAATGTGTGAAATTATTAATCTGTTCATTTTATTTTGTTTTTAAGTTACTGAGCAACAAATTCAGTGCCGAAATGATGTCGATTTTCCTTCCTGGATTAACAGTTTCCAACGCATTTTTAATACGAGTGATGAATTATTTAGGTGCTAAATATTAATGTGTGTGAGTGTGTGTGGCCTTTTTTCAGGGAGCGGCCTGCAGGAGAAGCAAAGTCTGCACCACAACCGACAATTAGATCGACTTAAGGCCTCTAAAGGAGCAATAATTTGTTAGTGTGTGTTTGATTTTTAGTTAACTTATTTTTTTAGTCTGTGTCGACCAGGAATAATTCTTTAAAACTTAATGAACCTGCACATTTTTTTAAAGGTTGCCAAGCTAAATTCCTTCTTAAAGCCGAGAGCTGATGATGCAACATGAGCTCTAAAATGTCAAACAAAATGCAAACACACACCTCACCACCTCATATCTCTCTGATACTAACTTATTTCATGCAGTTGGTTTATTTAACTTTTCATTTGACCTCTTGTTTGACCTTAAAAATGCCGGCTTCAGTGTGATCTATTTATTTAACTTTGTTGAGCTTGCGGCCTGTTTTTAATCTGAATACCATGTTGCATTGCATTAGAGGTGTTAAAATGCTTGGAATTTAACTGTCTGTTTATTTTAATGGGAATAAAACTCCTCAACATTTTGGAAATGTAAATCCAAATTTATGATCAGTTCAAAAAAGGCTAAATGTGCATTTAATCATGATGTTTTTCTAGCTACAAACAGAGCAGTGATGCCTGTTTGAACAGCTCCGCGTGACAGCCAAGGCGTCGAAGCAGTGACACCAAACTAGGCCACGTCGTCTAACAGCATCTCCAAAACTTATAGATGCACGGACACAAATGGAACAAACGCTGCTGATTGATATTTGCTGTGTGTAATAAATGGTCACCTCTCATTTAGAAATAAAAAATAATCCCTGCAGGTATACCTTTGCCACACAGTCTGCACCTCTGACCCACATGCTCCAGTCTACATTCATCTAAAACACCAGCTTGTGCTCATTTGCAAAGTCCTTTTCTTTGGTCTCCCTCCGCTCCCGGTCCTATATACCGTCTCTCCCTGGAGGTTTACACAAACTGTGAAACAAAAGTTCCACTAGGCAACGGCCTGTCGAGGAATGCTGACCTTGGCAAGGCCAGTGGAACCGGCTCCACTCACGGCCATTCTCTCATTTCTTTTGGTTTGAATTAAGACGCATTTGACCTGCGCCAGCTTCCAAGAGGTGCCACGGTGGTTAGAGGCATGCTGGAGACGTGCTATAGGTTACTGCTGCTGCTGCTGGCTGCACTGAATGAAAAGACCTGCTGCAGCCATGCGATGGGAGAGAAAATGACCACTGAACACTTACTTGGATTACATTAACAGTATTATAGGAGAATTATGGTGCAAGATGTGAAGAATACGACACTGTAAGGTCTTCTTCAAATCACATCCAGTGCATTAAGGTTAGTAAAGACACTGCATATGTCTGATATTAGAAGAATATGACAATACTAATTAAGAGGATAAAAATCAAGCTTAAAATAGTAAATTAAAATAATCAGCAGCGGAAGGAATATTTAGATATTTTACCACCACACGGTAAAAACACAAGCAAAAGTTCTGCCAACATAAATTCACTAGTAGGTTGCAACATAATGATCCCTTTCATATGGTTATGTATTATTATGACTACTGCATTAAGGTGCATATTAATGCTCTTATCCAGTTAAATAGAGAAACATTTGACTTGTTTGATTTCATCTATAACAAGCAGAATTATAATAAACTGTTCACATGATGTGTATGTAAAATCTTAACAGTCCACACCAGTCAGATAAATGTAGAGATGCAAAAAGTATGATTGAAGTATAAAGCAGCAAAAAACATGGAAATACTTAAGTAAAAGAACTTCAGTATATACAGCACTTAAGTAAATGCATTTTGAAGCACTTTGTCACTAAAAATAAGGTCACTACCGGAATGGTTTGCATTTGTACACAAGGAGCTTCCTAATTTAAAAAGAGGTACACTCCCCGTTGGAGCCCACAAAACACTATGGTGCTACATTTCCCCCTGATGTAGGCCGAGAGAATGACAGATTAGTGAGTGTGCAGAGCTTTAAAATTAAAAGATGGAAAAAATACATTAGGAGCTGAACATTTAAAAATGTAAAACAATAACAAAAATATTGAAAAATTAAGAGCAACATTTTGTGAAAGGAAAGACAGAATAGCTGCTTTTTAATCACAAGACACTGACTGAAGTACATGGTTAAAGGATCAATGATATACTGAATTAAATATTTATCTCACTACATTTTCAGAAAGCTCTGGAAAGAGGTTGTGCTTTTGATTTTAATTCTTTAGATTCCTTCGCCGACAACTTTTTGAATATCTTTTGATGTCGAAATGAAGTATTTCCATATTTCACAGGATGCACTGATTCATCTGTGAAAGTAACTGAATCCCGAAGGGCCTTTGAAATACAGGTTGAGGCTTAATTAGTTTGGTTAAGAAATGTACTTAATTACCAACAGACCCTTGAGAAAGTGTGCTGGCCCTTTGTACATCAAGGTAAGGAGAGCGCTGTTAAGCTGGATTAGACTGAAGTCACTTAACTTCAAATATAGGAGTGTTTACTGACTGGAGAACAAAGCCTGCTTTTTAATCGATTGGCTTTTTGATAATAGATCTTATAGGGAAGAAGAAACAGTCAATTTGCAAATCATCTTCCAATCACTGCACCTTAAAGGAACACCACATTTATGCAGATTCACTGGGATCAGTTTTTTTTTTATCAGAGTGCAATTTTCTCTCATGCATTAGCATAATGTGGCAGCAGAAACACACACCAAAACACATCCACCTGCAGGCTAAGCGGTGAGATTAACAACACCTGATGGAGAGAGATGATTGGTGGAGCCTCGGGCCTTGCGAATCACTGATTGGCTCAGCAGAGGATCTGGCTGTGTGTGTTTTTTGTGTGTGCCTGGATCTCTTAGGGTATCCCACACTCCCCTGCCTTATCAGGCGGCTCCACGGCACCGCTAGAGGAGTGCTGCTCTCAGGAGGGCAGGGCTACCAGCACACCGCTTATCTTCTGCTGGCAAGGAGGGTTTATAGGTCTGATTAACTCACTGTTTGTATGTGTTGTATATATGAGAAAAGAAGAGAGAGAGCTGGGGTGCATAATTGTGTATTGTGGGCTAATGTGTGAGGGTGATTGTGCATGCAGTGGTGGCTGTGTAAGAGGAGTGCGAGAAAGGTGTTTACTCAAGTGCAGTAAGCGCTTCGGTGAACCACACAGCGAAAGGATGACACACACATCCAAAACCTCTTGTTCCCTCAGTGAGTTGTAGCTCTCCAGAGGCTCACAGGCACCTAGGAAGTAACACAAAGGCTCAGGGTTTTAGTGTTGTGTACTGCCACCACACAGCGCCCTTCAAAAGCCCTCTCGTTGTGATGCATTACAAAGCCCCTAAACTTTCAAAAAAATCTCCCTCCCCTTTTGTAAAATCTATACCAAATTGCGCCATTTGTCACCGTGATGATTGGAGCGCACACTCCTCCTCTAGCAGAGTGGAGCTCGGTGATATGATTTGCTCTGGTTTGGGTCCAGCCGGTACCACCAGAGAGTGTCTTCGTCGTCGTCTGAGGTGGGGGAGAGAATCGAGGGGGGCGGTAAAGGGAAGAGTGTGCCTCCTCCCAATCCCCACATAGGAGAAAGCACGACTGTTATAATCTCCTTTCCTGGCTCTCCATGAAAGAGAGAGGAAGAGCCACTAGAGCCTCGGTCCGCTTAGATCTGCTGCCCCTCACCCCGACTGTCTATCTTCTATCTCCTCGTTCTCCCTCTTTTTCGCTGCCCATCTTCCTCCTCTTGTTCCTGCTCCGCATCTTTCTCTTTTACTTGCTCATTCAGAATTCCCCTGTAGTCACACTTCACCATTCACCCGCTTTGTTTTGTCTCATTGTGGTTGTGATCATTTGTCGCCCATTCAGCTGTTCCTGATCAGATCTACAGTATGTGTCTGTTCTTGTCTTTTGTGTCGCTGTCTTTAATCATTTTAGCCATGCTCACAGCGGGGCTCCAGAGAGGACGGCAGTGTTGGTCTTTCCGCACTGAAATATCTACACTGCTAGCTGGGTTGCTTGGAATGTTTGTAAAGATATTCATGGTTCTCAGAGGATGAATTACACTGACCTTGAGGATTCTCTAACTTTACCTTTAGCACCACCAGGAGGTTGACAGTTTTGGCTTTTAACCTACTATATCCACACCTGTTTTAAGATTACTACAATGGTTACCTGTTAGTTTTGGAATAGAATTTAAGATTATTTTTACATTATGTACCGGTACCAACTAGATCCTTAAGGGCCTCTGGTAGTGATCTCTTAAACTTTATAGATACTTCCTTTCTGACATGCATATAGACAGCTGTGGACACTACAAACACATACTTGTTTTTATTATACTACTAATCTAGTCTATGGGCTTGTAGCTACATATTCTTTGTATGTAGACTACAGTCAAGCATGCACACTATTGCCCTTGTAAAGTAGTCATAAATCTTTAGGCTGCATGTAGACATCCGCAGAGGACGTACTCTTAAGGAGATGGCAGAGTTTATGTCACACAGACAGTTGTGTATGTTGTTCCGAGAGTCGTTCTAACACAACGTCCACACTAATACGTTTTTTATTTTAAAAATGGAGTTAGGACCACTAAAATGGAGACTTTCGGAAAAGATATTTCATTTTGAAAGCCCTAAGGTTGAGTTTTAGTCTGGATGAGCAGAAACAAACGCAGATTGGGTTTCTGATTGGGCCTTAACTGTCACTATGTTTGTTTCCCCGATTCATCACATTCCCATCACATGATTGTTTTCTTGGAAAAAAAAACAAAGACATCTTGTGCAGGTAAAGAGATCTCTGGTCTTATTTTTCACTGTTCTTCCTCTGTAGTATTTTGTGCAACTAAGCAACCAGCCTTCATGTTTACTCCGACACCTACAAGTCTAGTGTAGGTCATGTGATGTGCTTTTTCAGGCATGTGAGATCATTTCTGAAACACAGCTGAAACGTGACGGAGATCATTTTAGTTTTAAAAACGTCATTTTGAAACGAAAACAGACTCCATGCAGAACGCTGTGCACATGTATCCACATGGCAACTATGCTGCAGGGAACACCTAGATACAAACTACTGCGCATGTATGCAATACAGTCTTCCAAGCAGACTCTTGCGAACTGGAAATGTAGTAATAACAACTATGCATCCGTAGGTGCCCACATATAGTGCAGCAGATAAATGATTTTTTCAGATGAATCGTTCAAAATGTGATACAAGAGCCAAACTTGGCAACAAATACTCCTTGGGGGTTACCTTTTTGAAAAAATACGCTGGCCACCTGAAATTCAAGATGGCTGACATTTTTTCAAGATGGCCGCCATAATCAATACCGAAATATTACTTTCTACAATAAATATACACAGACTTGCCCAATATGGATGATTCTGGTATCGAATCATACATTTCAGACCAGCAGAATCTGGTTTTTGGACTTCTGAATCACTAAGAAGCTTATTTTTTACCGTATTTGGGACTTCGGATCAAAATTACAGAACTGTGGTTTACCTACATAATGCCATAGCAGTGCAGTAGGTTTTAGGGTTAAATAGAAATACATGTTGTAGATGTACATGCATCACTCTTAATAAAATTTTGTTTCATATCATTGCAGATGTCGTATTCCCTGTTAATTTTTCACTGTTTTGGGCTAGAAATTGTAGAAAGAAGCTCCGAAGAGATCTTAGAGTTGTATTTTTGGATTCCTCATATTTGAGAATCTACTTTTTAACACCAAGATCAACTAAATCGGTTACTGTAGTGAGAATCTGTGGTAAAATATGCCATTTATACACAAAAACTGAAATCTTGAATTTCAGGTGGCCCGCGTATTTTTACAAAAACGTAACCTCTAAGGAGTATTTGTGCCAAGTTTGATGCTTGTATCACATTTTGAAAGATAGCTTCACTTATCTGCTGCACTAATAGAGTGTAATCAAGGCTTAAGTCTCACAGCCTGGACACTTTTAGCCACCTTGGCCCCAGACTGTAGGCAGACAATGTGGGTAAGAAAACTTAGAATTTCCTTTTTAGACTGGCTTTTATCTACAACTTATTGCTTATTTTATAATTGTTCTTATTCCTTTATACATTATTTCTAAGTTTGATTGATCTATTGGTCCTAATAAAGTTAGATGGACTGGCACAAAATTTGACACACACATTAATGTTCCCCTCAGGATGAATCCTAGTCATTTTGGTTATCTTCTGACGTAGTGCTACCAAAAGGTTAATATTTGTGATTGATGGAGTACAATAAAATTTGCTGGCCACATTGAAGCTCCCCTCTGGATAAATTGCAATCTCTTTGGAGATCTACTGACATTACCTGCAGATCTGAATAATATTTTAATAATCTACAGATTTTTCTCATTTTAAATCTTGTTCCGATAATGTAAAAGACATAAAGTTTTAGCTGCAATATTTAGAATATGTCAGGAGGATGTTGTCTGGGTCACAGATTACGTCACATGATAAAAGCAGAACATTCTCAATCCAACATCGAAAAAATGTTTTCAGTAGGTCATAAATGTCTCAGATGACAGAAAGCATTTTATAAAACGTCCCTGTAATGTTCCGTCATATCTTAAAGTCATGTCAATAAAATGTTCTTCTATAAATGAAACAATTTTCCACAGTCTTACATAATAATCAAGGAAGAATTCTGGGAACTAAAAATGCTTCCCACTGAAAATATTGCTAGAACTTTGCAGAAGAGCAAAAAATTCTATAGCTGGGTGACTGTATTTTGTTATTAGTGACAATTAGGAAATGTTAGCATGCCAACATGCCAAGCTAATGTGGTGAACAACACAATAAACATTATACCTGCTATAAATCTCCTTGTTACCATAGCCATTGTTAGCATGCTGGTGTTAGCATTCAGGGTAAAGCACCACTATGCCTCAGTGTGGCTGTACACTCTTCGCTTAACAATGAATTGTTCACCAGCCTCTCTCCAACTTTTTCCTTCATATGAGATTTTACGCAAAGCCATCAAAGTACAAAATGTTCCCGTCCTGTTTCCAAAATTTCCAATACCCTCTCGCCTCTCCTCCTACCACTCTCTCCCATGCCCTCTTCTTGCTGTGCTCCCTCTTTCACACCTCTGGGGGGTGGGGGTGGGAATGGAGGGGGCATCATTTTATGGATCCCTGCCATTCAGTCTGATTCCCCTCCCCTCTCTCCGTCTGCTTACATTTCCCATACTTTTCCATCACTTCTCCCCTAGAGTCTCCTGTGTTCTTCCTTCCTTGCTTGCTGTTTCCTCCTTCCTTTCCTCCATCCATCCTCACCCCACACCTATTTTTTTGTTGTTGTTTGTTTTAATGGGTGGAGTCTCTTCTGTGGTGCCATTTTCTGTTCGGTAGTACATCCAAGAGAACATGAATATTCATGACTAATCCACTCTGCTCCCTCCACCACCACCACCCCCACTCGGCCCCGCAGTCGAAGGCAACACTTGGTAGTGGCACATGGCGAGACAGCTGTTGCGAACCAAGCCAGGCATCTGTGCGGTGGGAGAGTACGAGGGAAAAAGAGAGACCACAGGAGCAAGCGAGCAAGAAACACAGATAGAAAGAGATAAAGAGGACAGAGATGAAGAGGCAGAAGAGGGGGAACACAGATCTACGCAGAGATACAGTAGGGATGGTATGGAACGGGCAGTGGTTGAGGGGGCATCTGGGTAAAGCAGAGCCAGACAGACAGAAGGAACGGGGCGGTGGCAGGGTCATCTGGGTGAAAAGGAAGGGCACAAGCCAGACGGAGGGAAATGGGCACTGATGGGAGGGTCTGTCTGGGGATGGAGAGAGGGAGACAGATTGAAAGGAGATGGGAGAGAGTGGGACAGAGAGGGAGGCAGGAGGGGGCATCGGAACATAAGAAAGAAAAATGTGGAAAGAGACAGCAGGGGAGATGAGAGAATGAAGAGAGTCACGCACCTGACTAATACTTTTTACAATAATTTTAAAAAGATTAGGGTCTCAAACCGCCCCTCCCCAACCAACCAAAGTCCATTCAGATATTTTCAGTATTTAAAAAAATTTAAAATTCTGGTAAATGTTACTGTTAGGCAGCACTACTTGCAAATCTTATCTTCCTACTTTTGCACACTGTGTAGATTTTTCAAACTTTTAAGACATTCAGTTGAAATAAATACGAGAATCAGCGATAAAAATCAATATAGATGTGAAAATTAATAGATGAGGGTTTAATCACATTTCTATATTTTTATCAAGCAAATCTGAAGCAAACTTTTAAAAGGTTGCAAAACCCAGAAAAAGCAACTCAGGCTTTTTTCCATTCACTGCTTTGGAGTGAATAAACTAGGCTGTGTAGCACCATCAGAAGGTGGTGGCACAGGCTACTTTGCATAGGCCTACAGCTGTAATAAACAGTAGAAGAACACACAAACAAACCCCACTGCAAATCTGGGGGAAACACTCAAAGAAGAAAAGGAATCAAAAAGAACTTTGACCATCTACAAGAAAAAAAATATCTAGAGGGATTGTTTTCAGTCAGTAAAGTTGTAATTATTCTTTTATGTCCGCTGGTATCGGCCACTTTTCACGAAAGAAGTTCAGTGTGTTCAATGTTCACTAAGTTAGAATGTATTCAGAAAAGGTGTTTCCATCTCATGAAGCACATCAACTCAAGTAAAAAACCTCTTCAGGCGAATGTATAAACTTTTCTAAATTATTTTCCCAAACTTTGCCATTTACATTAACTTTTTCTAATGTGATACTTCAATAAAAATACAACACAGCTATAGACAGGACTGTTACAATATCAGATTTTAACTATAGTGACATCCATCCATCCAAAATTTAGTGTGTTTTGTCTGTTGTTGTTTTTTTTAAATAAATGCATTATACTTAAAATACGAGTGTAGGGTAAACCCTGTTTAGCAAAACTGGGTAGGTTTTTCCAGATTTTGACATTTCCATTAAGCGTTTCTAATGTGATACCGAAACTTGAAACACGTCAAGATCTCCCGTAAAAGGACCAAATACAATGTAACCCTACGACAGTGGTCCTGCATTCCAAATCATATGTGTTTGGTAAAAGTACAACAGGGTCATTGTGTAGTATGCTGATCTACCAGTGTCTACACAGTATTTAACACTCGAGGTGGAGCTGGTTTAAATTATTCCATACACATTTACTGCGGGTTGTTTAGTCTTGTAAGTATCAGTCCAGAGGTTGAGCCTCCCCAAAGGGTCACAAGACAAATGTGAGGGTTTGTGAGACGATTAATGGGGCAGGAAAAAAGAAAACACAAACTCCTGACACGGAAATTTGTATTAATTAAAGAAATATTTGCTTACTATTTTTTTTTGGGTGAAATATTAGATGTCATTACTCTTTTGGGCCTCAAACTGCTATTTATAAGACACCCTCCAAAAAGTTTAGATGGGAAACGTCTCTTTAGTGGAACTGTTAGATGTCTGAAATTGGACAAGAGGCTCCAACTAGACAGAGCTTTTTTTGTAAGGAGAGATGAGAACCACCGGTTTAATCTGAAACAATGCATGGTATTTTATAAAGGGAATACATTTTGTTTATAAATGCTTCTTCTGAAAAGTGCAGTGTGGATAATCTCAACTGTACAGCTCAATAAAACTGGTTCACCTCCAGCGTCATCATTGCCTTTGTCTCAGAAACAAACAGTTCTATCAGGAGCAAAATCACACACACAAAACAAAATCTTGTGAAATAAATGACTTGTATGTCTAGAGAGCTTAAATTCTGAAATTAAGAATCCCAGTGAAACCTGCCCAGCACCCCAGGCTTTGTGCATCTCCGAGCTGAGACGCTGCGTGTCCACAGACGGAGGGAATGCTCCTTTGCCAGCCGTGCCCAGCCTGTGCCCCTCTCTCTGCCCCCCTTAGCACCCTGTAACCCCTCCACCCCTCCTCCATGCTCTCCATCTCCTGCATCCCTGCATGGGGCCCCAGTGCTGGCTGCCATCCCTCCCCGTCTCCCTCTCAGCTCTCTCTCTTCCTCCCCCACTCC